>JAVJHY011068564.1:0-15440 GCA_035593235.1 Phascolosoma agassizii | reverse complement strand
AGCCACTAGTGCATGTACTCGGAACGCCAGGCGTTCCGAGCTTGCCTCGATTGGATTCCTACTTCGCGCAATAAGAACGCGAGATTGCTGAATGGAACAGAGTAAACAAGCAAAAAAAAGCCAGCAGCCCAAGCGCTGGGCAAAAACTGGCCTGCACATTACCCGCGGCAGCAGCGCACTCCAGCGGATTTCCGATCCTGTGGATTCACACGCTAACCGCAATCGTGAGACAATAATGGAACTCAAGGCGTATGGACCGCCTGCCATGTCTTCGGAACAGCCAACACAGCAACAAGAAGGCGATGTTGCCAAAGATCTTGTGCAGCGAATTCAAGCTGGTGACCGCAGTGCTGAAGATGCGCTTGTGCGCCGTTATCGAGATGGACTCATCTTTGTGTTGTCCCGTCGTGTTAACGAGCGAAGCAACGCGGAAGATCTGGCGCAAGAGGCGCTAATTCTAGCTATCACGAAGTTGCGCCAGCAAGGCCTCGAAGAACCTACCAAGCTGGCGAATTTCATGCATGGCATCGCCAAGAATTTGGCGATAGCTAACTACAGGAAGCAAGCAAGGCAAAAGACCGACACCGACTCGGAGCTGGTCGAGCGGATAGACAGTGAGTTATCCGAAACCCCTGCTCGCAGCCTGTCACAAAGTCAATCGACACAGATTGTGCGAACGCTCCTGGCGGAGCTTCCCGTGGAACGGGACAGGCAAATTTTAATGCGCCTGTTTGTCTACGACCAGGATCGCTCACTAATCTGCCAAGAGTTGGGCATAGAACCCAGCTACTTCAATCGGGTGCTCTTTAGAGCCAAGGCTCGATTTAAATCGCTCGTTGAGAGCGCCGATAAGCAGCGCCAATTGTCGTTGATCGATTGATGGTAATTTGCTGGATGTACATCTAATGAATATGGACCAAAACTACATAGACTCGAATAACGTGGTTGAACGATATGTGCTCGGTCACCTATCTAACGAAGAGCAGGACGCTTTCGAAATACACCTGCTAGAAAGCAAAGACGCCCGTGAAGACGTCGAAACGGTGGAGCAATTAGGACACGGTCTTCAACAAAATGCCACTACATCCAGCTCCGCCAGTGACAGTCGAGTGAGCCAGCTCCGACGCCCATTTTTACTGCCCGCTTTAGCGGCTGCAGCATCGGCGGTGTTCTCAGTGGGGCTTACCCTTTTAGTCATGGATCGTCCTGAGCCAGTACCCTCAGGGTACTCGACGACGAGTGTCTTTGAGCTAGTACAACTACGCAGTGCTGAGTCCAACATTGACGCACCGACCTTTAGACCAGGCGATTCGGACCAGTGGATTACATTACTTGCTTATCCCAGCTTTGATGGGTTTGATGAGTATCGGGCAGTTATCGAGCATTTTGAGCGTGAAGACGTATGGAACCCCATTTTCTCCAGTCGCATAGAGCCGGGCAGCAGCGAGTCGTTGATGGTATCGGTGCAGCGTAGTCAGCTTCGCTCGGGATTGCACCGGTTGCAAGTCGAAGGTTTAAGAGGCGAACAATCATTCGCAGTCTTAACGATACCATTTAGAGTGGAGTCGCCGTGAGGCATGAGAAACTAGCATCCATTGATGCGCATCATGTGGCCGGCACCACCAGTGGCAGACATAATGACCGCAAGCCTTCTGATACGGATCGGTAACTTCTCGCCTTAGAAATCCAGTTCAAGATGCCACTTTAATCCGCGCTTTTCGGCCTCTTCAAAAACTCTGACATAACCCTTTAGATCTGCAGCTACCAAGTCTATATCTGTCGCGACATGCTGATTCTCTTGTATATGTTGTAGAAGTGTGGAAGCCCAGCTTATTCCCTCAGCCGCGTCAAACCACATCGGCTGCACTTTCGGTCCATCGAAGTCGCTTAGATCATGGTATGCGTTGTCTTCAAACTGTTTAAGGCCGAGGTTTCCTGCGATCTTGTTGACCCAAGGTAATCGCTTGGTCAGCATTTTCCCATCTACAAACGGATCGAAGCCTGGGTCGTCGCTGTTGAGAACAATAAAATAGGCCGTACTCACAACTCAGGCACTCTCGATCTTGAGTAAGAAGCTACCCACACAGCAAACAGTCACCTTATCGATGTCGGCTGCCCCTGCAGGATATCGTGACAGAGCGAATTCTTCGATCATGTCGGCCAGTCTAGCTCTTTTGAAGATGAAATCCACGTGGCGCTGGCACAGCACGGTGCGGGCTGCAAACGCAGTGCACACCTACCCTGCTAAGCTGTTTGCAACTGAGCCACAGTCTCTTGCATTCGGTCCCAGTGTGTAAACAAAAACTCGGTTTGCTCGGCGCAGTCTTGAGGGATTTGTGCATAAGGTATACGCCAAAAAACAATGTGCACTTCGGCGTCGAGCCAGGAGCCGTTGAGCAGGCTTGCAAAGCTGCTAGACCCTTCAAAGCCGACGTGGGCCATAAACAACAAGTCTCTGCCTGGATTCTGTTCAAGCATTGCGAGTGTGCCACCCAGCTTTGGCGGCAGCAGATCAGGCCAGCGTTGTAACTGTGCCCGCAGCTCGTCACTCAGCGTTGGTTTGGCGAGCAACCGCTTGTGCTTGGCGCGGCTAAACCGGGTCCCTTCGGGAAAAATCAGCAATCCCTCTGACTCCCCTAGTGTTTTAGTGAGCTGCGCCACCCCATCGACGGCAGAGTAGCTGTCTTGTCCGCTACGATCGATAAAGTAGTTCGGCAGGCGATGGCCAAATAGGTCCAAGCAGGGATCGAATAACAACTCGCGCTTTAGAACGTAGCGTATGTGCATGTTCTGTGGTTTCCCAATGTAGGCTACAGGCAACACCGTATCGGCAATACTGGCGTGGCGCGGTAGAATCAACGGCGGGTTTCCTTGCGCGAACTCTTGACCATGCACGGTGAATCGCAAGCGGTAGCAGTACTCGGCTATCTCTTTTAGCGTGGTAGCCCACCGCGACTGTACTTCGAAGTCAGCCCGAAATCTTGCTGAAGCCCTGGAGTAGCGATAACGGTTGTACAACGCCCAAGCCAATCCCACAGTGCCACACCATAAATAGCCAAGCACAAACGCCGAGGTGGCGAGTGCTCCGCGTGTCGCCGGCACTAAGCTCAGTATCCAGACTGGCAAGAACAATAGCGGCGCTACCAGCGTACATACCAACGTGAGGAGCAAGTACAGTGGAATGGTGACCATCCTACGTAGCCACCTGCTGTCAAATGTCGCTGCCGATTTCGCCACGTTCGTCCCAAAGAAGCTGCCTGAAAAGTAGTCCCCCAGGTTACCCAGAGAGGCACTCCCCATCGCACCTATGTACTAGATGCCCTGTTACTCCAGCTGGCAGTTACTGCCAACAAGAACTGTAACAGGCTTGTCCAACGATAAGACGACATATCGAAGCAGCGTATCAAATTACAAAGCCACCAGAGGGAACCATGGCAAATGCCATTCGTCGGCTTACCGACTGATTTGTCTGCGCTGACTTAAGGGGCGGACGCTCAGCTCGTCTAGCCGTTAGCAACGGCTGTAAAGTGAGAGCGCCATGTTGAGACCATTCGGCTCTGAGCAAATCGATCGCTTGTAGCCAACCACATCCCGAGACTTCGACAACGGTTTCAAACCTGTACATGACTGAGAGTGCAGCTGGCCAACATGTTGCAGGAATGTTAATCCATAGCGTTGGCTATCTGCGCAATGTAAAAACCAACAGCCTGCGGGTGGGCGGGCTGGTCTGCAGTTGGGCACATCCATCGACGCCCGCATTTTTGCGTTCGATTGATTCTCCATGCTGACCGCGTCTTACAAAGACTGTCAACTAACGGGAGTATTCAATGCTTGTACAGTGCATCCAACCAACCTTTCGCTGCGCCATGATCATTTTCGGCAGCCTTGTCAGCTCGCTGCTGTTCACCAGCGCGGCCAGCGCCGACTTCATTCTGCCTGAGTTCGAGTCCACCACCTTTACCGGCGCTGCGCCGGATAATCCCTACTTTCCCATGACAGATGGGACCCCGAGCCTGTTCAGCGGTAGTTTCGTCGAGGATGGCGAACTCATTACCGAGAGCTTTGAACTCAGCAATATTGGTCTAGGCCGGGTGCTGCTGGGCGTACAAACCTTCACTCAGCTGGATCGCGCCTTTGAAGATGGCCTGTTGGTTGAAGAGACCCTGGACTACTACGCTCAGGACACGGACGGTAACGTCTGGTACTTCGGTGAGGACGTGACCAACTACGTCTACGACGATGACGACGAGTTGATCAGCACGAACGCCTCCAGCTCCTGGCTGGCCGGTGAAGATGGTGCGCTGCCTGGCTACATCATGCCCGTGGACATTGGTGTGGGATTTCAATATCAACAGGAATCTGCACCGGCAAATGATGCACTCGACCAGGCTGAGATCTGGGCTGTAGACCAAACGGTGACCTTGGCCAGTGGCGTCTTTACCAACGTTTTGCAAATCCTCGAAACCAACCCCCTCGAGGGGGATGCGCGCGAGTTCAAGTACTACGCACCGGGTGTGGGTCTAATTTTGGCCGAAGAAGGGCTGGATGAGGACTTTATGAACCCTGAGCTGCGGGTAGAACTCCAGGCTCGAGCGGTGCCGGAGCCTGGCGCGCTGCCACTGCTGGGCCTTGGTTTGATCTGTGCCTTCTGGCAACGCCGTCGGAAAATTCGTTGCTGAGGACACGCCACAGCGCGGCAGCTGGGGTTTGCTTGAATTCGGGGGGCCAAGCCTTGATCCGATGCCACACTGCAGAGCATGGCTCCCGTTCAAAGCCCATATGGGCAACGGCAATCAAAGGCCCTTCAAAATCGATAACTCGCCTGCAACCAGAACTGCTGACCACGTAACACCCGAGAGACGCTGTCCGCGCGTTGTATACCTGGACTACCAGCGGGCAAGCCGTTGCCTCCCCCTGTTAGGGGGCGATCGGAGTAGCCGAGAATAACGAGTTCATCGGTTAGATTACGGCCGATGAGTGTGAACTCCCAATGTTCATTGGTGGAATACACACGAACGCTCGCGTCCAGAATAGTGTAGCTGTCGAGATCGCTATCTGGCATTCGTTGCAGGCTGCCACTGCGTTCACCGACGTAACGACCATCCAGATCCAGGCTCGCCCGCCATGCTGAATTCCCCAGCGGAACATCGTAAGTAAATCCTAAACTTGTGTACCACTCAGGAGCTCCCGGCACTTGATCACCATCGACCCGCTGCGCACCGAAGCGCCCGGTTGCCGATGACAACGCTTGATCGCAGCCTTGTTCAATGGGTTGCCCAGCGAAACAGCTAGTAAGAAACTCGTCATACTTCGCTTCGTTGAAGTTAACAAACCCTCGAACGGTCAACCTATCGGTAGCCGCCCATGTCAGGTCCAGCTCTATCCCATCGGTAGAAGCGGCCGCAACGTTTTGAATTCTGAACTGCGTAGTTTCGGTATCCAGTGTCGACAGCTGTAAGTCAGAATAGTCAAAGAAGTAGGCCGTTGCATTGATTTGCAGGCTGTCATCGAACCAGCGGGACTTTATACCAAATTCGAATCCGTCTGCTTTCTCGCTTTCAAATCGGATGTTGTTGATGACCACCGCGGGGTCACCAGGCGCCAAGGTGTGGCTTGCATCGAATCCACCAGACTTAAATCCCTCGCGGTAGGCACCAAACACCGTAATGTTATCCTGCGGGCTCCAGGAAGCGGTGACCTGGGGCGATACATTGTCGTCTTTAAACACGCCGGCCAAGGATTGCGAAGACAATATTCCGGGCAAAAAGACATCAAATATCTCATGCAGATGCGGCACGTCAAAACGGAAGTCCCGTTTCTCGTCCGTGTAACGGGCACCGCCCGAGATCTCCACAGTCTCGCTGACATCCCAAACAAGCTCTCCGTAGACGGACCAGGCTGTACTGTCTTGCCTGGCGACCTTATCCCAGGTCCATTGGCGACCATTACGACTATCCGGCCCGAAGGCGGCAATGCGGGCAGAATTTCGGAAATACAAGTCCTTCTCTGTGTACAAAACACCACCAAGGAAGTTTACCGGCGAGTCAAACCGGGTTTGCAGGCGCAACTCTTGACTAAATCCATCGTGGTCCGTGCGTTCATAAAATGGCACCTGAGCATCACCGGCAAAGGTCGCATTCTCCACCGCGTCGGAATCGTAATGCGCAAAGCCAGTAACGGAGGTGAACGTGGTGTGCTCAAGCTCGTAATCCATGCGCACGGAAAAGCGATTGGCATCATATTCGGTGAAAGTTGTGCCATCGCCAAACGCCGAAGGCTCGCCCGCCATCATACCAGCGGGGATATTGCTCTTAGCGCGGGTAAAATTCGCTTTGCAGTCGTCTGCAGGAGACGGCACACCGAAAACGTCCAGCGGTCGGCCGCCTGGCCCGAAACACCGCGACAACTGATCGTGGTATATCAGCCCACCGTCTTCAGTGCTGGTGATGCTGCTTTTGAACTTCAGCTTGAACTGCTCGTTGGGTGTCCAGATGGCGGTGAAGCGGCCCATGGTGTCTTTTAAGCCAGGCAAGTCTTCAGTGCCCGAGTTGCCCGGAATGGCATAGCCTAGGTTAGGGTCCACCGAGCCTGGCTGCGCTATCGCGTTGTTCTTAATCCAACCATCCTGATCTGTGTGCCGACCCGCCAAGCGGATGGCAAAGGTGTCGGATAACGACAGAGAAACGCCCGCTTCAACAAGGTACTCCTTCGCGTCGGTTTCGTACCCTGCTCTGAGATTCGCTTCCAACTCCTGCCCCGGAACCGGATCTCGGGTCTGGAAGATGATCAACCCAGAGGTGTTGTTCTTGCCGAAGTAAAGCGCTTGCGGGCCTTTCAGCACTTCCACCTGGGCTAGATCGACCCTGCCGCCCTGCACCCAACGCCCCCGCTCGAAATGCAAATCGTCGATCAGTAGCCCAACGGCTGAAGAAAATCCCGCGCTGGCTGACCCTGTGCCGATACCGCGTAAGGTCACCGTGGAGCTCGCGCCCGATGAGCCATAGCTGACTGTGAGGTTAGGCACAATGTCTGAGATTTGATCCAAGTTGTTTAACGCCAATCGCTCGATAGTCTCGCTGGATACTGCGGTGATGGTCACCGGCGTTTCCTGCAATGATTCAGAGCGTTGTCGTGCGGTGACAACAATCTCCTCGATCTCGCCGGTTGCACCACTTACCGGCGTGCTTAGACCCCCAAGATTGATTAGCATTGCCAAAACAGACAGCTTGACAATTTTAGTCATGGTTCCCCTCCTCGAACTTACCTACGCTTCTGCTTTCGCCTCATTCCTTGCCTTCGGAATCACCTTGCGCCTTACCTGTACCCGTGGCTGTACCGCCCGTTCCACGACGTTGTACATCTTGTTATCTTAAAATCACCCTACAGAAATTGAGATTTAGATTCAACGCGCCACGCATTCTGTCCAGCAGCTGATGCGGCGTTTTCGAATACGTCCCTTTCGAACGATCCATAGAGATTATCCCTCGAGTGTGATCCTATACGGAACAAACGTGATGTCATCGTAAGAGGCGTGGGTTCGGTTGGTAACACGACCAATGTACGCCTGCTCCAGACCTCGGTGACAGAACTTCGTCGGATTGCCGGTGCAGCCAGATGAGATACTGACGTATTCGTACCAGTCTGCGGATCGCCTAACGAAGCGATGTGGGTTGACCTAGACGCAAGTTTGATCCCCACAGATCAGCGAGTAGCATGAAGGCTTCCCGACCCGATTGGTCAGGATCTCTACATAGCCTGAACTGACGTTTGTTCGCGACCGCTATCGCAATTGGATTGAATCGAAAAACTGGCCTAAGCAGTCACAACGGCCAGTCGGTTGTGCAACTCAGTGATGTATTCTGGCGTCAGTGTTAGATCTCCCTCGACTGAGTCAAACCCGGTGCCAGGTGCTTCCTGCGCTCGCTCAGCCAGTATTTCTGGAGTGTAGAATAGCCGGGCCCGTGGCAGCACGCCTTGGTAATCGGTTTGAAGCTTCACTGTGGCATCGTCGACCTCGCCGACTGCAACGGTGACCCTCGTGCCATCAATGTAGAAGTGCCATGCAACAACACCGCTTGGGTCAAGGTGTTTAGGAGCGTCCGTAAATACCTCGCACAAGCTAAATCGCTCACTCGGCTGCCCATGCATGCTGACCAGATCCTCCAGCTCTTTGCGGGCTACCGCAATCCAGGCTGCGCTAGCGAACTCGACTTTTCCACTTTTCTCGATCATGTCAGGTATCCTTCGCCTCGCTCAACGGGGTAGATTTTCCTAGAGTAACCCAAGAGTTTCAGTTATGTCAGAGCAGACCAGGACCGGAATCCGGTACAAGGACGCAGAGCCGGGCTATTTCGAAAAGCGTGGACTAAAACGTCACGCCGGGGTCTGGTCACTGTGGGCGCTAGGCGTGGGGGCGGTAATCTCGGGGCACTTCTCGGGCTGGAACATTGGTTTAACAGTCGGTGGCTGGGGCGGCATGTTCATCGCCACCACCCTCATTATGGTGATGTTTCTCGGCTTGGTATTCTGCATTGCCGAAATGAGCCCGGCGCTACCACACACCGGTGGTGCCTACTCTTTCGCCCGCACCGCGATGGGTCCTTGGGGAGGGTTCCTCACAGGTCTGGCAGAGAACGTCGAGTACGTGCTGACACCAGCAGTCATCGTCTTTTTCATTTCGACCTACCTCACTCAGATATTTGCAACGCCCATTGAGTTTCTACCTGCCTACTGGGTGTTGGCTTATGGTTTCTTTGTTGCACTCAACATCAGAGGTGTGGCGCTCTCCTTTCAGGTCACCGTGATCGTCACCGTGGCGGCACTAACCTGTCTGGTCGTATTCTGGGTATCCGCCTTACCGAAGTTTGATTTTTCTGCAGCGGTACTGGACATCAACCGCGACGGCACTTTCCTGGCCGGTGGTGGTGGCCCGTTGCTACCGTTCGGCTTCACAGGCGCTCTGGCGGCGTTGCCTTTTGCGGTGTGGCTGTTTCTGGCCATCGAGCAGCTACCCTTAGCGGCGGAGGAGTCGCTCGCACCCCAGCGCGACATACCCCGCGGCATTGTCGCGGGCATGCTGACACTGATCCTCTCCGCTTATCTAATTCTGTTCCTGAACCCAGGCATCGTCGGCGTTGGATCCTGGGCTCTAGGACAGTCTGCTGAACCGCTGCTGGACGGTTTTCGCGCGATCTATGGCACCGACACAGCCAAATTACTGGCATTGATTGCCGTGGTCGGTCTGGTTTCATCTTTTCATACCATTATTTTCGCCGAGGGTCGCCAGATCTACTCGCTGTCGCGGGCCGGTTATTTTCCGACCTTTCTGTCACTGACCCATGGGAAACGGAAGACACCCCATGTTGCGATGGTTGCGGGCGCCGTTTTAGGCATCAGCGTAATGCTCGCAGTCTGGTTTATGCTCGGCTCAGAAAGAGGCACGGCCATCATCGGTGGCACGCTGCTAAACATGGCGGTATTCGGAGCGATGTTTTCCTACATCATGCAGGCGGCGAGCTATGTGTTATTGCGGCGCAATCAACCGCACATCGAGCGACCCTATAAGAGTCCGCTCGGCCAGGCTGGCGCCTACCTGACCATGGCCATCGCCATAACCACGCTGGGTTTTCAACTCAGCGACGAGACTTACCGCGCCGGTGTCATTGGCGTGGCGCTCTGGTTTCTGTTGGGGGTCTGCTACTTCTATTTCTTTCGACGCCATAAGCTGGTGCTGTCACCGGAAGAGCAATTTGCGATGCGGCTGAAATCCTCCCCTGAGTAGACGTGGCTGACGTCGGGCGGAGACTTGTAGCCCCAGTAATCAAAGCGTGATCAAGGCCACCCGTTCTTGCAAGGCCATCGCCAGCGGTCTAGTGTAGGTAGCGCCCCTTTGATCTCCTGGCGGGGCTGAGAACGTACCCTTACCAGAATCCCGTGGTCGCCATTGGCCTGAACGGAGCCGAGTATTTTGGCCATCCTTATCGACAACAGGCGTTAACCAATGACCATACCCGTAACCCAGCCAGACCAAAACCTGCCGGCCAATGTTCGGCTGGTCGAGATATCGAGAGAACCCATCGAGTTGTACAAAATTCTGAAATTCGAAGGCTTGGTGCGCAATGGCGGCGAAGCCAAAGGGGTTATTGCGGCGGGACAGGTGTTGGTGAATGGGAAGGTTGAGACCCAGAAGCGTAAGAAAATTGTTGGCGGCGATACAATCGAGTTCAACAAGATAAAGGTAGGCATCGTTCTCGTAGCAACTGCTGCTACTGAAGTGCCTGCAGCAAAGATCACAACGGATCCCATTGTGAGTAAATCCACTATCGAAGGAACCAACAGCGGCTCTGTAGCAATAGACGCGGAAATAGAGTGAAAACAAATGATTGCTTGCGCCGTGTCCGATACATACTTGATCTGGACGACAACGAGGTCATTGCACTGTTTGCCCAGGCGCAGCAGAAAGTTACCCGAGCACAGGTAATCGCCTGGCTGAAGCAAGACAATGACCCAGACTACATAGAATGCAGTGACACGATGTTTGCAACCTTCCTGAATGGCCTGATTAATCAAAAACGTGGCACAAAAGATGGGCCACAACCGGAGCCAGAAGAAAAGCTAAACAACAACATCGTATTCAGAAAACTGAATATTGCGTTCAATCTGCAAGCGGATGAAATTCTCTCAACGTTGTCGCTGGCCGGCCTCAGCATCAGTAAACATGAGCTTTCTGCACTCTTTCGTCGCCCAGACCACAAACACTACCGTGACTGTAAAGATCAAATCCTGCGCAATTTTTTGATGGGCTTGCAGATCAAATATCGCGGCGTAGAAGATGTCTGATCCAGTTTCCGCTAATGACTCGTGTTCTAACCTGCGATAGTGCCTTATCACTAGCCCACGTAAGCTGACTGCAACGAATCGAAGTGTATGGATTGAGCGGTGCGGTGGTGTCATGCTGCGATCTCACAATCTAGATCACGGGCAGGACAGTGGCGGACTACAGAGAAACTGATGTCCCAGCGCAGGCTGGCAAGACCATATTCGTAACCGGCGCAAATACCGGCATTGGGTACGATACGGCGCGGGTGCTCGCCATTCGAGGTGCTCGAGTATTGTTGGGGTGTCGTTCTGAGGAGAAAGCAGAGGCCTCTATCAACAAGATCAAATCCATCAAGAGTGATGCGGACCTGTGTTGGATACCCCTAGATTTGGCGAGTCTCGCGTCCGTTGAAGCTGCTGCAGACATTGTGCGCAACGAGCCAAAGCTCGATGCGCTGGTCAACAATGCCGGCGTCATGATGCCGCCTAAGCAAGCCACCACAGAGGGCTTTGAGCTACAATTCGGCGTCAATCATCTCGGCCACTTCGCCTTAACGGGACACTTGCTGAACCAGCTGAAAGATGTTCCAGGTTCTCGAATTGTGAATGTCAGTAGCCTCGCGCATCGAAATGGCAGAATTGACTACAACGACATACATGCAGAACAGTCCTACAGTCGTATGGCGCGTTACGGCATGAGCAAGTTGGCCAACATCCTCTTCACCTACGAGTTGCAGCGCAAGCTTACAGCAGCTGGCTCGGTCGCAATCTCAGTAGCCTGTCATCCCGGTGGGTCAGCCACGGAACTTGGTAGACACATCCCACCGCTGATGGCGTTATTACTGGCCCCGGTCAGCTTGTTCATGAATTCTTCAGCCGAAGGCGCATTACCG
Source organism: Phascolosoma agassizii (assembly GCA_035593235.1). NCBI lineage: Eukaryota > Metazoa > Annelida > Sipuncula > Phascolosomatiformes > Phascolosomatidae > Phascolosoma > Phascolosoma agassizii. Next base: position 3,729 of record JAVJHY011068564.1, on the reverse strand, counting down.
ACATTGATGGCCACTACACATGCCGAAGTAGAAGGGGGCGACTACTTCGGACCTATGCGTATGGGTGAAATGAGGCACTCAGCAACTAAGGTTGATACCGTTGCCGCAGCTAAAGATGAAGCGGATGCTGCACGGCTGTGGGCGCTCTCTTCACAGCTCACTGGTGTTGAGTATGCGTTTTAGTTGTCTGGCACTGATCTTATGTGAGGCAATCGTGAACGCTTTGTTACCGCGCCTCAGCTAGCCGCCTTCAGCTTCCGGAGATTGCCGCGATCAAATTGACCAGCACCGTTAGCACCAGCGAGGCGACCAGCATCAGCTTCCAGGGAAAGAGTACGCGGGCCCGAGGCCTCTTGTCATTGCCAGGCTCACTTGAATCCGGCAACGACCGATTGAGCTCGCTTAAGACCCGCTGCGTAAACTTATTCGCAGCGCCGGGGAATAACATCGGTAACAAGTTCAACAAGAGCGTGAGGAGGATCGAGGCCAAGAGGGAATAGAGCAGGAAATCGGTCATTTGAACTCCTTAAGTGTAGCGCCCTTGGCCGGTGAGAGGAGGTTAACCGTCGACCATCTGTCGGTCCATAAAACCCCATGGGTTGCGCCTACCATACTAGTTATTGGCGTACGCTCGGTAGCACTCATAGACGCTACCTTTATCGGATGGTGCGCCTGACGAAACACATTCAGACGTCGACTATGATCCAGCAGTTTTCGAAACCATGGTCTACGGTGATGCAGTTGCGGCGGAAGTGCTTGGTTTAATAAGGCCGGATGAGGGCCGTATTGAAGAAGGATTGGGTCTCCTGTACCGAGCCATAGCGTTAACTAGTGGTCCGGAGTTCCGCCCTCTCCACAATTCATCGAACAGGCACATTGCACAAATTAGCTACTACGACGAGAAGGAAGAACGCTGGTTGCGTACCTGCAGACCCTCAAGCAAAGATACAATTTTGGAATGATCGGCAGTTCGATTTTTATCAAGCGGGCTGGCACTTCGATGCGTGCAAGAACACGTCGCTATGACAGGGCCAGCTAGATCCGATACGTTGCCTGAAAAAGAATTGAACGTGGCCGAGCACCGCCACCACCTTGGTCGCGCGGGGTAAGCGCCCCTGGCCGGGCACCACCGATATCCCAAATTTTGTCGGTCAGATTGCGGCCAATAATCGAGAAATCATACTTGCCGTCGGAACTTTGAATGCCCGCTCGGGCCCGCACCCGCCAGAAGCTGGGTTGTACCGCCAGCGGTTCGCCGTTAGACGCTGTCCTGTAGCTGTCGGTGTAAATGGTTTCTGTAGCCAGGGTCACGAGCCAGTTTGTTCCCACCGGCTGTAGAAATTCTAATCCAAACGATCCGGAAAATTTTGGTGCGTTCGCCAGGGTCTGGCCGCTGAGATCCTGGAAGCCGCCAATACATCCTTCAGCTACGCTCTGGAACGCATAGCAAGCAACATTCGGGTAGCTGTCCTGCTTGGCTTTGTTATAACCGAACTCGGCATAAAGCTGCAGAGCGTCAGTAGCCTGGAACACCGCATCAAACTCGATGCCTTTGGTGGAAGCCGATGCGGCGTTGCCGATGACAAAAGTGGTGGTTTCCGGGCGGAACTGACTCACCTGCAGATCTTCGAACGTATAATCATAGGCCGTCACGTTCAGTCGCAAGCGCCCATCAGCGAGCGTTGTCTTGATGCCGACCTCGAAGCCGTCCGCGTCCTCCTCGCCGAAGGTAATGTTGTCTGGGCCGAAGGTGCTGGTGAGCACGGTAGGTGCGGAATAGCCACCGGCTTTGTAACCATTCTTCCAGGCGCCCCACAAAGTAATGTCTGCATTAGGCCGCCAGGTTAGGGTGACTTCGGGGGCGAAGTCCGAGTCGCTGGTATCCGCGACGATGTCTACACCCTCTGGGAACCAGCCGATGGCCAACAAGAACGGGTGAACGTAGACATGGCGCTGGGTACCATGCTTTTCGTCGTCAACGTAACGCGCTCCGGCGGCCAGTTCCCACTGATCGTTAATATCCCAGATCACCTGACCAAACACCGACCATGAATCGCCGTCGGTTTTCTGAATCACATGCTGGTCGTTGGTAAACCCTCGGACGGGGTCTCTACCGAATAGCCCCAGTTTGCTCGCATTTTCGTGCTGACGATCAAACGTTTCGTAATATGCGCCGAGCATGAAGTTAAGTGGGCTGTCGAGTTCCGTGGCGACTCTCAATTCCTGGGAGAATTGCTCGTGATCGTCCGGGTTGAAACCGACAAAAAACGGGTAGCTCAAACCACCAAAGTTGTCCCAGCCATCAAAGTCGTATGCTAACCAACCCGTAATGGCGCTGATGGTGCCCCACTCCCGCTCATACTGCATGTCCAGCGTGAATATCTGCGCCTCATAGTTGCTGAAGAAACCGTCGCCGAGCTCACCGTTTTGATTATTGTTCCAGCCACGGGCAACTTCCAGCGGCAATGCCCCTTGGGAAGTCTTGTTATCCAACTTGCAGTCGTGAAACGGGTCCGACAACACGGGCCTGGCGATGGGCGCGACGCTTGGATTGGCCGGGTCTGTGCAGTTGGAAAACTCACCGGCAACCAGGCCGTCGCTCTCTTCATCGGCGATTGTGAACTTGGCCCGAGCACGAAAGCTGTCGGTAGGTTGCCATTGCAGCGTCAGCCGCGCCGTGATGCTGCTAATCGCGCCAATATCATCTCCTGCGCCCGGCAGATCGTAGTAGCTTTCGTCCGCCGGCCAGAAGCCAAGTACATTGATGCTCTCAATCGCTTCGCCGTTGCTGTTCTCCATGAACCCTGCATTGTTCTTGATCCAACCTTCAATGTCCGTGGCGCGGACTGCCAGTCTGGCGCCCAACGTATCCGTCAACGGTCCTGAGATCATCGCCTCGTAAATCTTCTCATCCGCCTCCGGTTCGTAGCCCACTTGAAACTTGGCCTCGAATTCGTCGCCAGGATTTGCGGTCACGACACCGACTACCCCTGCAGGGCTATTCTTGCCAAAAAACAGAGCCTGCGGCCCTTTCAGGAACTGCACAGACTCCACATCGAAGAATGCTGTCCGGGCAACAAACCCGCGTTCTGATTGCACACCGTCGATGTTAGTGGCGACGCTAGCTGAAATTCCCGAGTCACCGGCATTCGAGCCGAGGCCGCGGATGATGAAAGAGCCACCAGCGCCATTGGTGCCGCCAGCAATGATCACGTTGTTTGCCATATCGGCAATTTCAGAAAGGTTATCGGCGTCGTAACGCTCAATTTTTGTGGCATCCAACGCCTGAATGGCGATGGGCACGTCCTGCATCGACTCCTCGCGTTTGCGAGCGGTAACGATGATTTCTTCGATTACTGATTCTGCTGCGGCACGGGCGGTTGGGACATCGGACAGTTGTATGGTGAGTACAACTGACAAGGCGCTGAGTAAGGCCAATGGGCGTTGGTGCACCATTTAGATATCCCCCTGAGGTCCATCTCCTACGACCGTAGCACCCTCCCTAACGGTTGACAATTGCAATTTCGTCCGAATTGTCCGTTAGACACTGGTCCGGAAATTGCCGTCGGCAGTGTTTCCATGCCGCGTCCGACAGGCCAGCTTGCACCATGCCATCGGGCCCCATAGCTGCGAGGTATCCGCCGCCAATCAGTAACCCGCGTCTCCGTACCAGGTTGCGAACTCTTCGAAGCCGGGGATTTCCGTTGCGTTTACGACCCCATCAACCGG
>JAVJHY011068563.1:0-65841 GCA_035593235.1 Phascolosoma agassizii | reverse complement strand
GAGTGGGAGCGGGGAGGGCCTACCGATCTCGACAACCTCATACCGTTGTGTTCACAGCACCACCACCGGGTCCACGAAGACCACTGGCACCTCAAACTCCTCCCAGACCGAACACTCAAAATCTACAAACTCGACGGCACCCACCACACCACCGTGCCAACCCCAACACGATGCTGAGCAAAGACTCCGGTTCTCGAGCCTTGGCTGGTGCGCGTTCTTTGGCAGTGGGGTATCGCCTTCCTCGGCGATCCAGCGGACTCGATTGGGTAGCGGACCGCGGGCCGAGAGGTTGGCGTACCCTCATGGCTAAGAATCGCCGATATAGCTATCGTTTGGCCGGCAGCAGCTTTGTTCCAGCGCCGACAGGGCGACATTCGGCTTGGGCCACCCACCAGGAAAAGAGGCCATATGGTCGAGACATCACACCACGAAACGCCGACGCGGCCGGGGGCAATGGCCCTCCTCACGCTCGGCGCCCTTGGTGTGGTGTTCGGCGATATCGGCACCAGTCCGCTCTACGCCTTTCGGGAGGCATTCCACGTTGCAGACCTGGACGTGAACCAGACAAATGTGTTCGGCGTTCTGTCGCTCATCTTCTGGGCACTGGTCACCGTCGTCACCATCAAGTACCTGATCTTCGTCATGCGGGCCGACAATGACGGCGAGGGTGGCATCCTGGCCCTTACCGCGCTGATCATGCAGAAGACCTCGGCGTCGAAGGGCCGGCTGCTGATGATCGCCGTCGGCCTGTTCGGCACCGCCCTGCTCTACGGCGACGGAATGATCACCCCGGCAATTTCAGTCCTCTCAGCGGTGGAAGGATTGGAGCTGGCGGTGCCATCGCTTGGTGATGGTCCGTGGGTCCTGATCATCGCTTCGGTCATCCTGGTCATCCTGTTCACCAACCAGCATCGTGGCACCTCCGTGCTCGGCAACCTGTTCGGGCCAATCATGGTCACCTGGTTCAGCGTGCTGGCCATCCTGGGCATCATCCAGATCGTGCAGGATCCCGGGGTTCTGCAGGCCATCAACCCGGTGTGGGCCCTGCGGTTCGTCACCAACGACCTCCGCTTCGCCTTCCTAGCCCTCGGTGGCGTCTTTCTTGTCGTCACCGGCAGCGAAGCACTGTACGCCGACATGGGTCACTTCGGTCTCAAGCCGATCCGGCTCGGCTGGTTCGGCCTCGTCTTCCCCGCTCTGGTCCTCAACTACTTCGGCCAGGGCGCCCTGCTGATCAATGAACCGGAGGCCATCGAAAACCCGTTCTATGAACTGGCTCCCAGTTGGGGTGTCATCCCTCTGGTGGTGCTGGCAACAATGGCCACCGTCATTGCCTCCCAAGCGCTGATCTCGGGCGCCTACTCGTTGACCGCGCAGGCCATTCAACTCGGGTACCTGCCACGGCAACACATCGATCACACCTCCCCACGCCACTTCGGTCAGATCTATGTCTCAACCATCAACTGGGTGCTGATGGTGGCGGCAATCGCCCTGGTGTTCTCCTTCCGCAGCTCCAGCAACCTGGCTGCCGCCTACGGCGTTGGCGTCGCCACCGACATGGTCATCACAACACTGCTGCTGTTCCTGGTCATGCGGGATCGTTGGAGTTGGAGTCTGTCGAAGGCCTGCGCGCTGACCGGGGCGTTCCTCCTGGTCGATCTTGTCTTCTTCGGATCCAACATCATCAAGGTGCCGGCCGGCGGCTGGTTCCCGCTGGCCATCGGCGTTGTCGGATTCATACTGATGACAACCTGGAAGCGAGGTCGGGAACTGCTGGCCGAACGCATGCACCAGACCAAGCTCCCAGCCGACCAATTCATCGCATCGATCGCCAAGAGCAAACCACAGCGGGTCACCGGAACCGGCGTCTACCTTTCGGCTGACCCCAAGGCCACCCCGGCCACGTTGCTCACCAACCTTCGCCACCACGAAGTGATCCACGAAACGGTCGTCCTGGTCTCGGTTGACTTCGGGGAACGACCTCGCGTCCCCCAGGCCAGGCGAGCGCAGGTCCAGGAACTGGGCGAAGGTTTCCACCGGGTGCGGCTGTTCTACGGCTTCATGGAGGATCCCGACGTGCCGGTGGCCCTGCAAAACATCGTGTCCTCCCACTTCGGCTTCAGCCCCGACGATGCCACCTACTTCATCGGTCGGGAAACGGTGCTTGCCACCGAACTCCCGGGAATGGCGCTATGGCGAGAGCATCTGTTCGCCTTCACCCATCGCAATGCAGCCGATGCCGCTCGCTACTTCGGGCTGCCCCATGATCGGGTGGTCGAAGTAGGCGTCCAGGTTGCCATTTGAGCTGCTCTATCGCCGAGGGCCCGATCATGGGGGCGGCTCTCGACGGTGCCACCTTTTCGACAGCCCTATCTTTCGACGGCCTATCTTTCGACGGCCTATCTTTCGACGGCGATGTAGTCGATGTACATAACGACGTCGTCCTCGACGACCGGCTGCAGCTCCGGCGTCGACGGGGCGGAGAAGGCGTCGAGTTGAAGGGTTGGCTCCAGGTTCCAATCGGCGATTTCATCAGGGTTCGTCGAAAGGATGGCCGGCTCGTTGCCGTCGATGGAGATCGAGACCAAGTCTTTTCGCCACTCCAGTTGGTAGACGTGCCATTCCGAGCCGTCGACGCCCTCATGCAGATGGAGGGCCTTGACGTCATCGGAGCGTTCGTAAGGTTGGGTGGCGTCGGGGTTCAGCCAGTGGAGGTTTGACTCCACCGGCGTCCGGGTCGAACGGCTGGCCCATGTTTCGAAGATGTCGATCTCGCCGTCCTTCGGCCACTGGTTCGAGGTCGGCCACAGCAGCGCCACGCCGGAGGTGACCTCGGCAGGATCCTTGTCGACCTTGACCCGCATGGTGTAGCGGCCATAAATCTGTGGTCGCAGCAGCTTGATCCCGCCCGAAACCAGGATCCCCTCTTCGGATCCGCTGCCCATCCCGGCGGTGATGGTCAACACGCTGCCGCCGGCGGCGTCCGGGTCCGACAGCAGATCGATGGCTGAAGGGCTACGCAATCCCCAGCCGGCGTGCCCAAGCGAGCTGTAGATCTGCCACTCGGGGCCGAGCGGCTCGGCGAAGTCGTTGTAGTAGTCATCCTGTCCGAGCTCGCTCACGATGGCCGGAAGGCTGCTGTCCTCGATCGGATCGTCTGCTGCGGTATCGCTCGGCTGGTGTCCGGTCGGGCCTGCCGTATCCGCTGTATCGGTGGCTGACTCTTCAACCGGGGTAGTCCCATCGCCGGTGTCGACCGTCCAGCCGACCAGCAGGTAGAGCACGAACAGCACCGGCACGCTGAAACCCAAGATGGAAAGCCACGACTTCACCCCTTAACTACTAGCTGGCTCCGACCATACTCAGACCTCGGAGAGCAAGGTTACTCATCTCCAATCTGACCCAGAAGACATCCCGAGCGAGGGGCATGACGCAGCCCTACGAAATGTCCCGCCTTCTGAACACGGCCATGGCGATCAGACCCGGGATCAACATCCAGACAGCGACAATCAAACCCGCGATCCAAGGCCCGTGTGCATAGACCAGCGTCCTGCCGAAATCGGAGCCGACATAGCGGGACACCTCACCGAAGCCGACGAAGGACGCGGCATTGGTGAACAGCTCGAAATGTCGAACAGGCCGAGCAAAAAGTTCGATCAAGATATTGCTGACCACGAACCAGCCCAGCAGAGCGGCAACGGCGGCAGTGGTGTTCTTGGCGATCGTGGCCAGCGCCATGGCCAAGACAAAGAAACAGCCGGCCATGACTCCGGCACGACCAAGGGTCAAAACCCAGTCCACCCAGAATCGGCCATCAATGCCCTGGAAGGTTCCACGGAACTGGGCCAGCGCCAGAAGCAGCAGCGTCAGCCAGGCCAACATGATTGCCATGACGATCATCGCCGACACGAAGCCGGCCGCAGCCTTCGTGGCCATGACCTTTATCCGGCGTGGCTCCCACAGCAGCAAGTTCTCGACTGTGCCCGAGCGATACTCCGCTCCGACGAACGATCCACCGAGCACCACCCCGATGATCAGCAAGAAGACAGCAACGCCGGGCAGAATGCCTTCGAGTCCGCTCTTTGCCGAACGGTACGTCTCGCCCTGGACCACCTCGGTGAAGGTTCGTTCTTCGATGTCTCGGAACTCACTCCAATCATTCACCTCTTCGATGCCCAGCATGAAGGTGGCGAAGAAACGGTCGTCGCCGTCGTCGAAACGAACGTTGCAGAATCGTTCGCCGAGCTCTTCGTCGGATAAACCCTCGAACTCCGGTTCGTCACCCGAATCACGCAATTCCGACAGTTGCCTCACGCACTGTTGATCGATCTGTGGACCCGTCGTTTGCTCGGGAACATCTTTGCTGGTCTGGGTGAAGGCGATGCCAACCCCGGCCACCATGCACAGCCCAACCACCAGCAGCGTCACCCAGGTGATGCGTCGGCTCCAGAACCGGTTCAGTTCGATCCCGAACAGCCTCATAGCGAGCCCTCCCCTCGGGTCAGCTCCAAGAAGACCGACTCGAGCGACGCCTCACTCCCCCGCAACCCCTGCAGGTAGTGTCCGGCCGCGGCCAGCGCCTTGGTGATTTCAGCGGCGTACTCGGGCCCGACCTGGACAAGCAAGGTGTTCGGCTCGCTGCCTACCTGGACCGGGAACTGAGCCTGCTGAAGAATCGCCATCGCCTGTGGTGCGTCGGCAACGGTGACGATCTGATGCTGGCCGGAACCGAGCGAAGCGATCTCGGCAACCGAACCCTTTCTGACAAGGCGACCCTTGGAGATGATCATCACCTCATCGCAGGTCTGCTGGACCTCGCCGAGCTGATGACTGGATACGAAGATGGTCTTGCCCTGTTCACCGAGGGACCGAATCAACTGGCGGATTTCGACGATGCCGGCCGGGTCAAGGCCGTTTGCCGGCTCATCGAGAATGATCAGGTCCGGGTCCTTGAGCAGGGTCGCGGCGACCGCCAGCCGTTGCTTCATACCAAGCGAGTAGGTAGTGAAGCGATCACCGCTTCGCTCCGTTAGACCGACCATCTCCAGGCTCTGATCAACCCGTTGGTCGGGAACGCCGATGACACCGGCCAGCATCCGAAGGTTCTTGCGTCCGCTGAAGTTGGGGAAGAACTTCGGCGTCTCGACCAGTGCACCGATCCTGTCCACCACCGAGTGCAGCGACTTTGTGGTATCAACGCCATGAATACGGACCTGTCCGGCGGTGGGGCGGATCAGGCCGAGTAGGCAGCGGATGGTTGTGGTCTTCCCTGACCCGTTGGGTCCTAGGAACCCGTGAACCCCGCCGCCTTCGATGGCAATGTCGAGGTCATCGACGGCCACCACACCGCTGCGGTACTCCTTGCGGAGGCCCTGAACATCAATAACCATCATGTGCCCTTCGTCTACGCGGTAAGCGCCCTACCGCTCAGCCAGAGGGCAGCCAGCTGCAACGCACTGCCCCATTCCCTCGGCGAGAGTAGCCGCACCAGGAACCCGTAGGATGTCAGGCCGATGGCGCAACACTGACGATTCGGGCCCGAAGGTCGGGCATCGCCGGCCGAGCGTGGTGCAGCTAACGGAAGGCGGCCACGAGGCCTTCGGCGATGGCCGTCGTGTTCTGATCGACGTAGTGCGGCGGACAGCCGTGGCTGAAGATGATCTTCCTGGCTCCGGCATCGATGTACTCCTGAACCCGAGCCACACAATCCTCCGGCGATCCGGCCACCGTGTACTTGCTGACCAGCTTTGAGAAGTCCTGGTTGTACTGTCTGCTCAGTTGCTGGTTCGCCAGGTCCAGCGCAGTGCCACGATCCTCGTGCACACATGTGAAGATGTAGAGGCCGCCCTCGACCGATCCCTCCGGCCGCCCCGCTTCGGCGGTAAAGGCCGCCACCTTGTCCATGCTCTCGGCCAGCATCTGCGGCGTGTACATATATGGCATCCAGCCTTCGGCGTAGCGGGCGGCCCGCTTCATGGCCACGTCCTTGCGCCCCGCCACCCAGATCGGAACCCGGGGCTTCTGAATCCCCCGGGGGGCGATGGTGACGCCGTCGAGTGTGGTGAAGCGGCCGTTGAAGACAACGTCTTTTTCGGTCAGCAGCTTGTCGATGACCTCGAGGGCCTCATTGGTCCTGGCCCCTCGTTCTTCGACTGGGACATTGACGGCGCCAAACTCCTTCGGGAATTCGCCACCGACTCCGATGCCGAGACTGAACCGTCCGTCTGAAACCACATCGAGCACGGCCACCTGTTTTGCCAACAGCGCCGGCGGGTAGAGCGGCACCAGGACGATGCCACTGATCAATTTGATCCGTTCTGTGGCTCCGGCCGCGGCAGCCAGAGAAACCATGTTGTTGGCGGTCGGGCCGTGGAACATGATGTGTTCGCCGGTCGACAGATAGTCGAACCCCAGCGCCTCGGCATTGCGGGCCTCCTGCTTGGCGCCGCGTAGCAGCCGCAACGCTATTCCGAATTCCGGTCGATCGGTCATATATCAGCCCCAACTGTCGTCATCTCGATCCATGACTGGCTCACAGACCCGCGGACTCCCTCAATAGCCGATCCCGACTTCGAGGCCAAGCCGCCGATGAACGAACCTGTCGCTGGCAACTGTGGCCCGATCAGTCTCTCCGGTTCAATCGGCCGGTGTCGACGGGGGCGCTCCAGCGGCAAGGCGTGGGTCGGGAAAGGTCTCGGTCCAGGTGAATGGTCGGTAGCGGTACGGCGTGCCCCCAGGGATCTCGTGACGGGGGCCTCCTTTGTCGATGTTGGCCGGGATGTCTCGAATGCCATCACCCTTGGCTGTGAACAATGTCGTGCAGACGCCGCCGGCGCAGACCGTCTCGTGATGAACGGGAATTTCTCCGACATGCCAGGTCCCGAATCCCCGCATCCCATCCCACTCCCATTCCATTTCGGGAGTCTCAAGGCCTCCATCGAAGTGTTGACCGCTCCTAAGCTCATTGACCAACTGGCGCATATCGTCGTGGTTGATGATGGCATTCCTGGTCTCCGCTCCCAGAAGCACATCCGATCCATCGCCAAGGAAGTAGTGATCGGCGGCCTGGAAGAACCCGTCGTCGACAACGACGAACCCTGCTCCGATATCATCCAGCTCATCGACCGTCGCCGAGGTCTCCCCGGCGTGCTCCAGCAAAGCCTGTCGACGGTCCAACTCGGCTAACCGCTGTCGAATGGCGATCGCTCCGGGGCGGAGACCTGTCGATGCCAACTCGGCGAGCAACCGCTCCCGTTCCGAAGCCAGCAGCTCGCGGTTGGCTTCTAGCCGGTCGTCGAAACCCAGATTCTCATATCCCGGTATTCCAGACCGGAAGTCTCGCAATTGAGCATTGGCCCGCAGTTCCTGTTCGAGATCGACACGTCGTTCCCACAGGCTGTTCAGTTCCGGGCCATCGGCGAAGAGCGGATTTTGCGCGGCCTCCGCCTCCAGCTCTCCGATTCGCGTGTCCAGGTCGGCCAGCTCATGCTCCAGATCGGCCAGATCCACCAGCAACGTCTCCTGCTCGGGCGACAGTCCGCTCTTGCCGGATCCAAATGCCGCCCGGGTCAGCCTGACGTCCGCAATACCATCATTGTTTTGGTCGATGAGGAGATTGCCGTCACCGTCACGACCGATGACCTGCTCATCGGCTTGTAGAACGGGATTCCCAGCTGCGTCGAGGACGGACCCGACGTCGGGATTGTCTGGAGCGAAATCGAGGTCATCGGGTATGAAGTCGCCGTCGGAGTCGATGATCGGCTCCGGTGCCGCTGGCACGGCAAAGGCGGTGGCTCCAACCTCGATCAGCTCCCGAGCGATTGTCCCGAACTCAGGCACCGGGCCGCCGTTGTGTACACCTTCAATAACGCGGGCCACATCGAGCCCCTCGTCCACGAGGTTGAGCTGCCCCTCAAGCCGTGAATCCGGCTCGACCCCGATCTGGGCGAAGTCGATCACCCCTTCCAATGCCCCGATCTCATCACCGGCGATCACCGATCCGATGACTCCGGCACCGGTAGCAAGCTGAACCGATGTGGTCTTGCTGAAGTCGTCCAGCGCCTTACCGGTCGCCGGATCGATGCCGGCCGCACCGCTGACAAACCCTTGTTGGTTGCTGATCGTTTTGGACGTCTCGCCCAGTAACGAGAATCCATTGCCGATGGCTCCAAGCGCGTCGCCGTTCTCGATGGCGGTGACCGTACCGTCCAGCGCCTGAGTCACTCCGACCAGGTCCCCGGCGGTCTGACCAAGGCGATCGATCGTGTCGATCGTGTCGGCCGAGATCAACGAATGGTCGATCTCGTTCTGTAGGAGGTCTTGATTGACCAGAGGGTTGCCGCGGAACGATTCGAGCCCTTCGGTGCCTCCCGTTCGAATGTTCGCGCCGTTCGCCAGCTCCGCCCCCGACGTCAAGGTCGGGGCCAGAGATGAGGCGAAGGCTAAACCGGAACCGAGGGCGCCAAGCACATCGCCATCTTCGATGGCACCAACCACATCGAGGCCGGTGTCGATGGAGTTGATCACGTTGCTGCCAACCTCGGCCGCGCTGTGTACAAGATTTGCCGTCGAACCCAGGACGCCGACACCGGGGAATTGAGCTGCGACGTCCCCGAGCACGCTGAAAGAACTGGCCAGCCCACCGAGAATGTCACCGTCTCGGAAGGCGTCGACATCGACGCCGGTGAACTCGCCGGCCGCTCCGAGGATGTCGCCGTCCGCCAGTTCATCGACCACTTCAAGGCCGGTGTCAATGGCTGACACGGCGGTCTCTGCCGTGTTGGCCACATTGGCTACATTGGCTGCCGTGGAGCCGGCAACGGCCACATCGCCGAACACCGAGGCGGCACCACCGATGGCCCCAAAGGCGCTCCCGGCCGCGCCGAGATAGTCACCTTCCATCACCTGCAACGCCGTATCGACGGCCATCAGGATCAGGGCCGCACCCGCAGCCTGGGTGCCGGGGAATACGGTTAACACCACCGACGCTGCGATCTTGACCACCTGGAAGATGGCCTCCAGTGGCTCGTCCTCAAAAGCCTGCTCGATGCCTTTCCCAATCTGTTTGATCGTGTTCTTGATCCGCTTCCACTTGCTGAGCTTCTTGTTACGCACCTTGGTGAGCCGGCCCTGCTCATCGAAATTGAACGAGAACTTGTACTTCTTCAGCTTGAGAGTGTCGCCACCGGGGATACCCCAATGGTTGACCAGGGTCACGAACTGAGGACGGCCGGCGACTGCGTCGGCCGAGCGGGCAATGAAATCGTCGTGGCTGAGCTCGTCGGCCACCATCGGTCCGACCACGTCCCGGAGCTGTGCATAGGTCGCCGATGGCGAGCCGACAACGGCCAGGGATCGAAACGCCTCGATGGCCCGGGCGAAGACCCGCCGCTGACCTGCAAGGGTTGCCTGCTGACGAACCAAGTTGATGGCCGACACCAGCTGTCGTTGTATGCCCTGGTTTTCAGTAACGAACTCTTTGCCGTTCTGGATCACGATGGCGGTGACCAAGGCCTTGGTGTGCTCATCGGTCAGCTCGATCGGCCCCTCGCCACCGTCTGGATTTATCAGAACCTGGGATGCAACATCACTGGCTGCGGCCGTAGTCTCATCGTTCAGCACACCGTTGCGCTGCCCGGCCATGAGGGCGGTCTCGATACCGGCATCGGTCCACACGATCACCGGACCTTCGAGGCCTTCGAAGTCACCGGGAATGAGGGCCTTCTGCAGCAGCCGATTACCCTTGAGGTGGCCGAGCGCGCTGTCGAGGTGTTTCTTGAACTCGGCGGGAGGAAGCTTCAGGTAGTTCTGGCCCCAGCCTTCGCCTCCCTGCCAGCCGGTGTAGCCGGCAAGTATGAAGGCCAATCCGGCAAGCTCCGGGTCGTCGGGGATCTCGCCTTCGCCTGCCAGGTACCTCGGCAGCCACACCTCGGCCCCGAAGGCCTTTGGCGGAAGATGGGTCCTGGAACCGGACGCAAAGCGAAAGGCGGTGTGGATCTCTGCAATCGTGGGCAGCCGGGCCGCAGGGCCGATCCGGGAGTCGAGCTCGTGGGCCTTGGCCAGTTGATCGAATAGGACCGTGCCGACGGTTGCTCGATCGCTGATGGCGGCATTGTTCGAACCGTTCGAGGGGCCCTCTCCCCGCAGGACCTGCTGGGTTGCCGAATTCGAACTGAGCTGGAAGAACGGGCTGTCGGATTCAAAGTCGAACAGAGGAATACCGGTTACATGTGAACCGGCGTGCACGATCAGCTGATCGAGGTCGAGACCAATCGACAGCAACGTCATGTCCCGGAGCTGCTCGTCGGTCAGATTGGCAGGCTGCTCGCCGCTTTCCAATGCAGCGGGTAACCAGGTTGCCAACCGCAGAAGGAGGCTGTCGACCTCCGCGTCGGTCCCCGATGGGGGCAGACCCTGGAAGGACTGGCGGAGGATCTCGGCCTGCGTCTTGGTCTCGATCAGGGCGTCGAGAATCGGTGTCAGCTCGGTCTGATCGACCTCCGGTTCGGCCAGAGCCGCCACCGCAGCTTCGGCCTGAGCCACGCTGATTCCAAGATCCCCGGCCAGCGTCGCCGGGTCGATCACGAAGCCCTCGACAACGTCAACCCTGGCCTCGACGATGATCCCGACCTGATTGAGCTCTTCTCCAACCGAGACCAACCGACCAGGAATGTCGGAGTCAAGTTCGGACAACGTCAAGACGCCGGTGACTTCACCACCGAGCCCATCAGCGGCAAGACCGGTCTTTCGCATCTCGGCCGAAAGCGTGCGAGCCCTTTCCGGGTCCAAACCCTGGAATGACATATGACTCAACTCCTCATCCGACCTCTTAGTGAGGCACTACGGCTTGACAGAGCTGATTCGCCTCGGGGACCAGGAGTGGTTCAATGTTTCCTGCCGCGAACCGAACGCGAACCAAACGAAGGGGGCGGACGTAGCAACAGTGAGTTAAGACTTCTTCCTTGGAGGACCCATGCCGTCCAAATTCCTGAATGCCGAACACTCCCCGTCCGAATATCCTCAGTCCGAACAGCCTGATGAACGAGGCGACCTGTTGATCGACGAACAAAACAACGATGCGGATCTCGGCCTGCCGACCTGGATCGAGAGCGAGACCGGGTTTCCGGCCGGCGGCTTTGGGGACGATCCGAGCCTGCGACCGGACCCGGTGGAGCTGATCGTAGGAACCGCCGAGGGTTCATTCCTGGGAAGCCACGCCGGCGATCTTGTGGCGTTCACCGAATTCATGGCCGGTGCCGCGTTTGACGAAGGCGACCGGGCGTGGTTCACCGATGCGATGGCCCGAGAGTTTGTCAAAGATCCAAAGATGTCTCTGGAACAGACTGCGCAGGTGACCCATGCGGTGGCGGTGATCGGCGACCTCGAACCGATCGAGCGGGCCAACAATCGCCAAAAGGCCCTGATCCGGTCGTACATGACCGAACCGATCAGGGAGCGGGAGGGACTACCCGAGACCCCGGTCATGACGCTTCTCAAGGCCCACAACCCGGCTCTGTTGATCGAGCCCAGCGGTCTTGTCATTGCTGCCGACGCCCTTGATTACCGACACCGAATCAATGAGTTGATCCTCAGGCTGGCCGGTCGGGATTCGGCTGACCTTGGCCACCTCCGGGCCGAGTTGACGGAGGGTTTCCGGGACGGACCACTGACCATGCAGGCCGAACTGGCCGGTAGCCAGATCCGGCTGGTGATCCTACGCGCCTGGCTGGCCCACCTTCCGCAGCCGGAGATGGATCAACTCCGGCCACGGCTGGCTGAGGTGATCGATACCGCAACCGACCTGGACCTCGTGACCATGCAACTGACGTTCCGCTCGATGCTCGATGCCATGAGCGACGACGACACCGACGAAGACGACTAACCGCTACATCAGCTGGCTCTGAAACTTACGCCCCGCTGGGACTCCGAAACCTAGGCCCCGCTGGGACTCCGAAACCTAGGCCCCGCTGGGACTCCGAAACCTAGGCCCCGCTGGGGCCTGCACTGACCTCGACCTCGAACTCCAGCAGCGTGGACCCCATGCTGACCGGCTGTCGCGGCGCTTCACCTTCGCCGTCGGGTGCGGCATGGCTGTTTCTGGCGCCATCGCCGTCCCGCCAGCCTTCATAGGAGCTCTGATCAGCCCACCGGGTGTAAACGAACCAACGGGTTTCGGCCTCACCGGTGGGGCGAAGTAGTTCAAAACCTTCGAAGCCCGGGACATCGGCCAAGCTCTCCATCCGTGCGGTGAACCGCTTCACAATCTCATCGCCGGCCTGCGGAGGGATTTCCAGGGCGTTTATTTTCACTACGGTCATGACTGCCATCTAACCAGGGCGCAGGTCGGTCGACGCCCTCAGCCGCCGGAATCCAAGGGATTTCATAGCCAACAAGTTCACGTTTGAAATACTTCTGCCTGAATGTTGCGGCTCGAGGTGATTACGAGATTATTCGCCGAACGTCCCAACCTTCGATTAAGATATGGGCGCGGGTGGAGCCGTCGAACCTTAGAACCGACCCCTAAAATAGGGGTAGTCGGGAGGCAAATCATGCCCAAATGGCTTCCAACAGTCGCTCTCCTGTTTGTAATTTTCTTGATTTACAGCCAGCCAACAAGCGCGGGTGATACCGCAGGCAACTTTGCCGGCTTTGCCGTTCAGCTTCTTGAGTCGGTAGGAGAGTTCCTTACTGGCCTCTTCGAAGGGGCCAGCGAAGGCGGAAACAACGTCGCCACCACACCAACAACATTGGCCGGCACCGAAACTGTCCCCGAAGTTGGGGATTCGTTCTCCCATACCCATAGCGGGCTGGAAACCCACAGCCACGGTGCAGCCGGCAATTAGGTCGGTGTAAGAGGAGCCAAGCCATGGCAGGCGCACAGCAAAACGGCAGACAATCCGAGGATCGTTCAGTTTGGAAGGACCTGTTCGCGCCAGTAGATGAGGAGAAGGTCCTCATCCCCGGCGAGAGCATCGTCTATGACGAACGCCGCCATTGGGCGAAGTTGATCCAACCGATGTTGGAGATGCTGGTCGGGCTTATTCTCATCACCAGCCTGACCGGAAGCTCAGGGAATCTCGGTCTGTTCGGCGTTGTTGTGCTGGCCGCAGTGGCGGGGCTGGTCTTCTATCGGGTCCGCAGCAAAGAGTGGAATCGCTGGGGCACCTACGGTGCAGTTGCGCTGCTACTGCTCACGTACCTGGCAACCAACAGAAGCTGGTTCGTCACCGCCATCCTGGCCATTCTGTTCATTTGCGCACGGTTCCTGTACAGCATCATCTACTGGCTGTACTACGAGCGGCTGTACATCACCAACCGCCGAATCGTGCTCGCCACCGCCTTTCTCGGTTCGGACATCTCCACCATGCCTCTGACCCGCGTCACCGACATCTCCTACCGAACCACCGTCCCGGCAGACATTCTGGGATACGGCATCCTGCGGGTTGAGACCGCCGGTCAGGACCAGGCGCTGAGCGAGATTCGTTACCTTGAGAAGCCGAACGAGTTCTACAACAAGCTAATCGAACGCACAACGGCCGCCGTCGGCTCCGTCACCGAGAAGAACGACGAGGACGACGGCAGCGGCACCCTCGAGCCCTAGTCGTGTGGCACTAGCCCAGCCACAATCGCCGGGGGCGGATACCAATTGGCCGCTTTTTTGGCCATGATGGAGTGGTGAATACGGTGACCGAAGGACGACGCATTGGCGGCTGGTTCGCCATTCCGGCCTTGCTCGTCGTGCTGGTACTCGTCGGCATGGCCCTTTCGACGGAACCGAAAGAGGATTTCGAGCGGCGCCAAACCGACCGGAGCTTCGATGAGTCGGACTTGCGGCCCGACGCTGAGCCGGACCAGGAGAGCTTCGAAGAGCGGGCCCAAGATCGCTCCGACCAGCAGCGGGACTCGGGTACCGACGAGGGCGGCGAGAGCCGGGGCGGTCAAGATCAGTCGGGTGGACAGGGTGAGGAACAGCGCAGACCGGTCGTCATTCGCACCGAGGACGGCGACATCATCATCCAACTCGACGAGAACGGGAAGCCGGTACGGGTGGCCCCCGGCGACGGGACGTTCCCGGGCGACCCATCCCGGGTCCTGACCCCCGACGGCGACGGCAACTTCGTTGGGTTCCGGGTGACCGAGGAGGGCCGGATTGAACCGGTCGCACGCGACGAGATCGGCCCCGGGGACTTCCAGCTCGGGCACCTGGATGAAGGTCTTGAGATCACCGGTCCCGATGGGACACGGGTACAACTTCAGCCCCAGTCCGATGGCGAACTTACCGCCTCCCGGGTTGAAAGCGATGGGACAACAACACCTCTAAGCGCCGAAGACGGCGAGATCGTGGTGCAGTCCGCGTCCGAACTGGCCAGCGATCCCCAGGACGTCACCGGGTCCGAGCCGCTGGTGATCCAAACCGATGCCGGGCCGGTGCGGGTCAGAATCTCCTCCGAGGGAGACCTTGTGGCGGACCAGCCGACCGGCGCGGCCATCGAAATCGACCGGGACGATCTGTCGGCCATCAGGGTCAACGAGGACGGTGGTATCGAGCTTGTTCCGCTCGACGAAATCAGCCCGGATGACACCCTGCTGGTTCCCAGCGACAACGGCTTCGACCTGGTCCGCCCCGATGGCGGCCGAGTCGAGTTCCGACCAGATGGTGAGAACGATGGGACGACGGCAACCGAGATCACTCCCGATGGTCAAGAACTTGAACTGATACCGAACCCTGATGGATCGGTGACCTTGTCTGATGGCACCAACGTTGGTCCGATCGATTTTGCCGAGGATGGCGGCACGTTCGAACGGCTCGTCGATCGAGCGAGTGACCTGCCCTGGCCCTGGGTCTTCGGCGGCATCGCCCTACTGGCACTGCTCAGTATCGGGACCGCTGCCTACCTCCACCGCAACCGGCCGGACGATCCCTTCGACTACAGCCGGTTCGTGACCGCTGGGGTCCCCGAGGACCAGTTCGAGAACTTCCTGGCCATTCTTCTGGCCGACACCGACCCGACCCGGGCCATTCGTCTCGCCTTTTACGCGGCCGAGCGTGGCCTCGGGGGCATGCCGCCAAGGCGGGCTCAGGAAACGCCGTTCGAGTGGCACGCCCGGGTCGAACAGCGCGCCCCTCATATGGCAAAACCACTTGGTCCGATCTGCGACATGTTCGCCAGAGCACGGTTCGGGTCGGACCAGCCGACGCTGGCGGACCGAGATCTAATGGTTGAGCATCTTCGGGAGCTGAACAGCGTTGCCGATACCGGAGCGGCCGAGAGCGGCCCTGCTGCCGGTCATGATCTGGCCGGCGTCTGATGCGAGCCCTCGCGACGTTCTTTCCGGTTCTTGTGCTGTTCTCGACCTTGGCCCTGGCGGTCTTTGCCATCCGTCTCGACCAGAGACTAAGCCGCGGCTCACAGAGTCCCGGTCCTCGCGAAGTCATCCGCCCGACCCAGGTCGGCCTACGGCAGACGCCGTGGGAGCTCACCGCCCTCGACAACCAGGCCAAGGCCACGCCGGGCCACCGGGCACGCCATGACCTCGTTCAGACCGTGAACCGCTTGACGTCGGCGGCCGGCATCGATGACCCGGCCTACATGCTCACACCGGACGCCAACGACTATATGATCGCCGGCGTCATCGAGGTGCTCGAGCGACGCCTGGAGCTGCCATCGGGCCTGCCGGCCCCTATTCAGGGTCCGAGTCCGGCTCCGATTCAGGCTGGGGGCGCAGTTCCAAGCCCGGGGCCGCACGGAACTCAGTATTTAGAACCGACCGACGGGTTAGGATCACCAAACCGATGAGTCATGCCGATGTACAACGAGCCGCTGGGCTGCTGCTGAACGAGCTCGAACGGGCCATCGTCGGCAAGCGAAAGGTCCTGGAACTGCTGGTGACGGCGGTTCTGGCCGACGGCCACATCCTGCTGGAAGACGTGCCAGGGGTGGCGAAGACGGCCATCGCCAGAGCCATGGCCGAGGCCGCAGGCATGCGTTTCGCCAGGGTCCAGTTCACTCCGGACCTGATCCCGGCCGACATCACCGGCGCAACCGTACTGGCCGGAGCCAACGCCGAACCGGAGTTCCGGCCCGGCCCGGTCTTCGCCAACCTGGTACTTGGCGACGAAATCAACCGGGCACCGCCAAAGACCCAGTCGGCGTTGCTGGAAGCGATGGAGGAACGGCAGGTCACCGCGGACGCGGTCACCCGCCCATTGCCCAAGCCGTTCCTGGTCATCGGAACCCAGAACCCGATCGAACAGGAGGGCACCTACCCCCTCCCTGAAGCGCAGCTCGACCGATTCCTGATCCGCACCGACATCGGTTATCCCGGTCGGGACTTCGAAGTGGAATTGATCATGCGCCGAGCCACCCGCAAAGCGGACCGCACGGTGCTGAACCCGGTGATGAATGGCAACGATGTACTCGCCCTGCAGCGACGGGTTGAAGATGTTCACATCAGCCAGCCGGTCGCGCAATATGTTGTCGACCTTGTCGAGGCGACCCGAGCCAGCACCCGGACCGAGGCAGGAGCCAGCCCCCGAGGTTCTCTGGCGCTCTTGAAGACCAGTCGGGCCAGAGCGGCCATGGCCGGCCGATCGCACGTGCTGCCCGATGACGTGAAGGCCGTCACCGTCCCCTGCCTGGCCCACCGCCTCCTGCTCCAACCCGATCAATGGGTCCGTGGCGTCCGAGCCGATCAGGTCGTCAATGAGATAGTCAGTCAGGTTCCGGCCCCCCGGGCCATCGAGCCCGGCGATCAGCCCCAGCAACGCGGCGCCCAGCCGCAACAACAGTACGCCCAACCCGGGCAGCCCCCTGCGCCGGGCGGAAATGGCATGCCGCAACCAGCGGGCTACGTCCCGGGCAGTCACCAGCCGCAGGACTCCTACCAACCTCGGGACTCCGGGGGCCAACAGGTGCCGGGACAGGCGCCGCCTGGCTATCAGCAGCCGCCGGATCACAGCTTTGCCCCTCCGGGATCGGGCACGGTTTCGCCGCCGACGTCGGCCCCTCAGGCCCAACATTTTGATCCCGGATCGGACCCAAGGACGGACCCGAGATTGCATCCCGGATCTACATCCCAGGGGCCGGCGCCGGGACCATGAGCCACCATCTGACCCACCGGTTCTGGATCTGTTTGTTTGTCGGTTGGGGCGGTCTGGCCATTGCACTTCTCACCCGAGAGGTTGAGCCGGCGGCGCTTGGAGCTCCCTTTCTTGCCGCGTTGGCGTTCTCCCTGGCCGACGGCTGGTGGCCGGAGACCAAAGCCGACGGGCCGTTGGTGTCATCTCCGCGCCTGGTCGAAGGCGACACCGTCGAGTTCTCCATCGACCTCGTGGCCCCCAGGCCAACCTGGACCGAACTTGAACTGCAGTTTCCCGCCGCGCTCGTCCCCCTCAGTCCGACCCGGCTGGTAACGATGGTGGATGACCGCCGGACATTCTCGGTCACCCTTCGGGCCGATCGATGGGGTGCTGCCGGGCCGGAATGGGCCGTGGTCACCACCCGAGACCGACTTGGTTTCTCCGAACGGGTGGCTCGCTATCCGCTTCACATGCCGATCAGAGTCCATCCCCCGGCCGAGCGGTTGAACAGCTTGATCCCGCTCTACCGAGAACGGCCGGTGACCGGCGAGCATCGGGCCAAGAGCAAAGGATCCGGCAGCGAACTGGCCGAGGTCCGGCCCTACCGGTTCGGTGACCCGGTCCGAATGATCCATCCCCGTCTCACCGCTCGCCGGGGCACGCCCATGGTCATCGAACGACACCCCGATCGCTCGTCGGATGTGGTGCTGATGGTGGACTCGGCGCAAGACCTGGGGGTCGATTTGAATACGACGCTACGGTGGACGATCACCGCGGCCATGGCGCTCGGCGAACGACACCTCAGAGCCCAGGACAGGGTCGGGCTTATCGACGTCGGCCGAGGGGTTCGTTGGATCCCGGCTCGGCTGGGACGCAAACACCTGCACACCGTCATCGACGCGCTACTGGCCACCGAGGTCCTACCTCGCCAACAACGCGAACTCGGTTACGTCCCGCCGACCAAGATGCCAAAGTCAGCGACCATCGTCGCCATCTCGCCACTATTGAGCGAAACCACCTTGTCCGCGCTGGTGGATCTCCGCAGCCGTGGTCATGAGATCCTGGTCATCAAACCGACGATCCCGCCACCGGAAGCCAATGTTGGGGTGTTGGCCCAGCGCATCTTCCGAGTCGGCAACGAGCTGAACGAACGGTGGCTGCAAGAGCGGGGAGCCATCGTCATCCCCTGGTCAACCGGAGACTCCCTCGAACATGTCATGCGCCGAGTGGTTCGAAACCTCGGCCGATCAAGGCAACCGGTATAAACATGGACTCCTTCGGCAACTGGTTGGCCGGTCTCGGTGACCGGGTCGCGGCGTGGTTCGTCCGCCGCTTCACGCTCATGAAAGACCCGGAGTCCATGATCGGACTGTTCATCGTCACCCTCTGGGGTGTCTTTGCCGGGGCCGTCGGGGGATGGTTGGCCATCCTCATTCTTTCGGCTGTTATCTGCACGCTCCATATCTTTGCGGTCGAAACCGGGAGCCATGTGGTGTTGTGGCTGACCACGGCAGCTTTGCTGGTGCTGATCGTTATCAGCTCGGCAGTGACGTTCAACGGACTCTCGCCGATCATGTTGGCTGCGGCGGGAACCACGGCACTGATTCACAACGAACTGGTACGAATCAACTACACCAGGCGACGCAACGCCGTGGTCGACGAGGAGGTCTTCCACGCTTCGGGGATCGGCCTGGCCATCGCCGGCGCCATCGGGGTGGTCGGCACCGCGTTGATCAGCCTCGCCGAGTCCGGGGGCCAGCGCTCGTGGCTGTGGATGCCTGCCGCGGTAGGGGTCCTGATATTGATCGGCTTCGCCTTGGCCATCTGGCCGACCCGCACAAAGCCCAAGTCCTTGACCAAACGCTGGCAACCGGGCGCCCGCATCCCACCCCAACCAATCGCCGGCGAAAACTCCGAACGCTTCTAGGCCGGAGGGGCTCGGGGTCCGTCAGTCTATAGGAGACGACCGGCCAGCCAGGCCCGGCAGGCACCCCAGAAACTTGTCGGAACCCGCCAGGGTTCCCGTTAGCATTAGTAAGTCCGATATGGCGCTCCCTGCGGATGCCGACTAGCCGGCCGAAGGTTCGGCGGAGGTCGGCACTGCCCAGACTGTGCCTCGCAATTGAGTTCAGAGGTTCCACGATGTCGAAAATCTGCCAAGTGACCGGTCGTAAGCCGTCATTCGGTAACAACGTTTCCCACTCACACCGGGTAACGAGCCGACGATGGAACCCGAATATTCAGCGCCAACGGTTCTGGCTGCCGAGCGAAAAACGATGGGTGACCTTGACGGTTAGCGCCAAGGGAATCAAGACGATCAACAAGAAGGGCATCGAATCGATCGTTGCCGATATTCGCCGCCGGGGAGCGAAAGTCTGATGGCCAAGTCAAGCGACAAGCGACCGATCATCAAGCTGCGATCAACAGCGGGGACGGGTTACATGTACGTAACCAAGAAGAACAAGGTCAACAGCCGGGAGCGGATCGAGCTGAAGAAGTACGATCCCGTCGTCCGCAAGCACGTCCTGTTCAAAGAAGAGCGATAAGACAGTCGTCCTGGCCCGGCGGTCACGTTCAGCAAGCAACCCACGCTATGGCTGAGCGCACGCTTCTTCGCCGCATCACCTCCATAACGGTCGCGTTCGTTGGGCTGCCGCTGTGGCTGGTCCTGTCGCCGGCGTGGATCATCGTCTCAGTTGTAGCTGATAGCGTCGGGCGCCTTTGGCGATTCCCGACCTTGCGGCTGTGCGCCTTCGCCGCGGTCTACCTGATCCACGATTGCATCGGCATCCTCTCGGCCTGGTGGCTCTGGATCACCGGCTCGTTCGGGCGCCGTGCAAGCCTCGACTCCCATCGCAAGGTGCAAGCCTGGTGGGCCACCTCTCTGTTGAACTGGGCCGGGCGTTTGCTTGGCGTGAAGTTGGACTTCGACGATCCGGCCACGATGCCAACAAACGACGTCATCGTCTTGAGCCGCCACGCCAGCATGGTCGATGCCATCATTCCCGTCAGCATTATCGCTGACAGACTCCAGCGGTTCGTGCACTACGCCATGAAGCGGGAGCTGCGATGGGACCCGAGCGTCGATCTGTTCGGAACTCGCCTCGGCAACCACTTTGTTGCCAGGGGCAACGACACCGAACTTGAAGAGCAGGCGCTGGAGCGCATGGCCCTGCAGGCCCAGCCCGACTCGGCCCTGGTGATCTTTCCCGAAGGAACCTACGCTACGCCGCAGACCCGGGCCCGGGTCATGAGATCGCTGCACCGACTGGGCGATCCGGACATCCTGGCCCGAGCCGAAGAGCTCCAGGCCCTCCTGCCCCCAAAACCGGCAGGAACTTTGGCGCTGCTTCGTGGTCGGCCAAACGCCGACATTGTGGTGATGGGCCATGTCGGGCTGGAAGGTGTTTCCGAACTGCGGGGCCTGCGAAGGCGTCTTCCGCTCTCTCAGCCGGTGGTTGTTCGCTGGTGGACTCACGCCAGAGCCGAACTGCCGCAATCCGAAGCGGCACTGACCGAGTGGCTCAGCCAACGTTGGCTCGAGCTCGACCAATGGGTGGTTTACTCTCCGCTCGGCCGAACCGGGCTGTCACCGCCGACCGGCGAGCCAACGGGATAGATTTGGCTGGTGACCACTCTCACCAATGCCGACTACCAGCATCTGCTTCAGGTCGAGGCGGCCCGACTGTCCCAGGTCGAATCATCCCATCTGGAGCTGGAGCTGCCTCACATCGAGGGGTGGACGGTTCGCTCGGTGGTTGGGCACACCGGTTGGCTGTTCCGCTTCGCCCAGTTGGCACTCAAGTCCGATCCGGAGAATCCGCCGTCTCGGTCTTCGGTGCCGGAGCCGCCGCCCGGTGACGATGTGATCGATTGGTTCACCGAGGGCTCCCGGGAGTTGCAGACCTCGTTGGATTCGGTCGACTTTGACAGTGTTCGGCCGACGTTCACCGGCCCACAGCCCGCCAGCTGGTGGGTTCGACGTTTGGCCAACGAAGTGTCCATTCACCGCTGGGATGCGGAATCGGCGTTCGGTAGCCCGGCCGCCATTGACGCCCGCCAGGCAAGGGATGGGGTCGACGAGATCCTCGAGGTCTTCACCCCTCAGCGCATGCAGTTCGCGACGTTGGCAGGCAACGGCGAGACCGTGCATCTGCACGCCACCGACATCGATGACGGCGAGTGGTTCATGACCTACGGTCCGGATGCAGTGGAATGGAACCATTCTCATGCCAAGGGTGACGTGGCTGCCAGGGGGCCCGTGTCGGATCTGCTCCTACTGCTGTGGAGCCGTATCCCCGCCAGTCGCCTCGAGATTTTCGGCGACGCCTCGCTGCTCGATCGATGGCAGCAGGCGGCAGCGTTCTAGCATTCACCTCTCGGCGATAACCGTTCGCTGAGCCTTAGCCAAGGCTGCCGGCTTTTATTCGTCGGATTGGGAGCAGTGGCTCCTCCGGAACGTCGTACTCATCGTCCCAGCGGCTGAGCCGGTTCTTCCATTCGGAGGCATCGCCGATCTGGTCGACGTATGCGGCCTGGCGTTTCGCTACCCGACCGACCGGGGTTTCTTCTTCGTCGCCGCTGTACTGCGCTTCGATACCGAGCTTGAGGTTTCGCAACGCCTCGCTACGGAGCTGCGATACCCGAGACTCGGTGACCCCGAGGAATCGAGCCAGATCCTGTGAGGTCTTGCCTTCCAGGAAGTATCCGACGATGACGAAGCGCTGCCGCTCAGGCAGTAGCTTTACCGCGTCCCGGAGGTAGGTGTGAAGCTCCCGGCTTTCCAATTCTTCCGACGGTTCAACCGCTGATTGGTCTCGCAGCACGTCAACAAGCGTGAGGTCCTCATCGGAATCATCGCTGGTCTCGTGGTCGAGGGCGAGTACGACCGAGCGGAACAGGCGGTCCCGGAGTCGAGCCAGCTCCTCGTGGGAAACGCCGAGGGCTTCGGCCATCTCATCGACGTTTGGGACCCGGCCGAGTTCACTGGCCAGTTGCTGTTCGGTGCTCTCAAGGCGACGAGCCAGCAGCCGCACCGAACGTGGTGCCCAGTCAGCGGCCCGGACCGAATCGAGGATCGCACCCCGAATACGTTGAGCGGCGAATCGTTCAAAAGGCACGCCTCGGCTTTCGTCGTAGCGACGGGCCGCTTCGACCAAGCCGAGTGCTCCAGCTCTTGCCAGTTCCTCGCGATCAACGTGGCGAGGGAAGTGAACCGCCACCTGAAAGACGACGTGTTTTACCAGCGGCAGATTGGCTTCGATCCGAGCATTTAGTTCTTCTTTTGTTGCATCCATTTTCCTAGCACCCTTCGAGTAATCCTCCATGACAGAAGAAGTTCTCGACACGAAGTGCTCAGAACTTGAGGAGAAATCCTGAAGAATTTCCTCATCGTTAGATTCGACGCCGAACCCAAAGAACTTAAGAGGATTTCAACCGAACAGTCCGGGCGGACTATGCGAATACGGGAAGTTTCCCCTACTGCTTTTTGAGTAGGTGGACCAGGAGATTGTCGACGGATCTACAGGCTGTTGAGAGATCCGCAGCTGGCCGGGGGGCTCAAAGGTTGCTGGGATCCAATTGCCCGCTGAACGTGGCAACCTTTATTCCCCGTTTGTGCAACTCGGTGAGCAGCACCGACGGGTCCCGCCAGTGCACGAGGCCGTTGGCCCCCACCGGCCCTTCGCCAAGGCCGACCCGCACCGCGACCACCGCGGCAACCGTGGCCGCGGCAACCGACGGATGGTCCATCACCCCATAGACCAGTGTCTCTACGCCGCCGTTGACCCGACCTCGAACCTCGACCCGAACCGCGCCTGGCCCACCATCACGATGCGGGCGACGCAGCATCGGCAGCTTGTTGGTCAACCGATCCCGACGGGTTGCCGCCATCCTGGCCGAAATGCGCTGGGCATCGGGGAACTCTCGCTGCAGCAGTACAGGGCTGGCCAGGGCGGCCCGGTAACAGTCCCGGGCGCCTATCGGATCGGGGAACCAGGCTAGATCTCGACCGGAACCACCGCGACGAAGCTCCCACTTGCCGTCCCGCCAATCCTGGCCACTGTTCTTCAATGCCCGATGAAGCTGCCGAGCACATGCCGGACCGGCGGTACCGGCCTTGGCAATGCTGATGGCGTCCAGCACATCGAGCTGCCGTTCTGCATAGCGGGCCAGCAGCCCACTGAGTCCGGGACAAAAGCCGGCACCGACGGCCAGCGTGAGGCCGAGTTCGGTGGCGGTTTGATCCAGCTCCAACAGCTGTTGCACCTCGGCCGGGTCATCGGAGAGCGAAACGACGTGGCTTCCGGCCTCCAGCATTTCCCTGGCCCGATCAACATGGCTTCCAACCGGGGTTGCCAGCACGGTTACGTCCGGTGGCCTATCCGGATCAGGTGCACCGGCGGTGACCGTCAACCGCCGATCGAGCGCGCCACGGACCGAACCGATGCGCTGCTGGTCGATATCGAAGAGGCTGAGTTCACCAACCTGAGGAGGTCGGAGTTGACGAGCCAGATGGGAACCGGTTGTTCCGAGCCCGGCCAGGGCGATTTTCATCAGCGCAGTTCTGATTCGGGGACTTCGCGCCAGCCGCCGGTTTGGGGTGGCACGCCACCTTTGCCTCGAAGCCGGAACAGAGTGGCGATCAATCCTGCCATGCCCAGAGCGGCGGAGACCCTTCGAACCAGCGTCAACATGCACACATAATACTTGCTGAACGGTTGATACTGCGGCGTCCTCGGCCGACGAACCCCGCCAGAACCGGACCTCTGTCCTCATGCCCTGGTTTCGCCCCTCATAGGCAAATCACCCGGCCGAGCGCATAGGCCATAAGATCCGACGGCCCGTTCGCTACTATTGACTTGTTGAACAACGGTGTTGGAACAGTGATGTTAAACGATGGTGGGTAAACATGCTTGGTCTGCAACGGGTCCGTTTACGGCGGGGGAAACAAGGCCTACGTCGCCTGGCGGTTGGCACCGGGCTGGGCCTGGCTGTCCTGCTGGGCTTCGGCGCGGTCGCTACAGCCCAGACCCCGAATCCCACCATGGTGGTCAACGACGCCGGAGATAGAGACGATGTCGCTGGTAGCGACGGCGTTTGCCAGACCTCGTCCGGCACCTGCACCCTTCGGGCCGCTATCTCACAGGCCAACTTCTCAAACGGGGCGGACCGAGTCGAGTTCAACATTCCCGGCTCACAGGTCCACCGGATTGTCCTTGGCTCGCCGCTGCCCTACATGGTCGACCTGTCCGGCGGCCTGACCATTGACGGCTACAGCCAGCCAGGTTCCTCGGTCAACACCGATCCGTTGATCTTCAACGCCGTTATCAAGATCGAAGTAGACGGCAGTGGCGCCCAGACCGCCTTCACCATCCAGTCACCGGAAAACACCATCCGTGGGCTCGCCATCTTCGGCTCAGACGACAAGATCGAGCTGATCAACGAGAACGCCGACGGAAACGTCATTGTCGGAAACGTCATCGGCACCAACCTCACCGCCACCGTGACCGGCGGCCGCATCGGCGTTGCCATGAACCTCGGCCCGGACCAGAACGTCATCGGTACGCCGGCCTTGGGCGATCGTAACGTCATCAGCGGCAACGGTGGCCAGGGTGTTCGGATCAACCACGGTGAGAGTTCGCAGAACATCATCCAGAACAACATCATCGGTTTGGACGCAACCGGCACGGTCTCCTACCCCCAGAGCATCGGCGTTGACCTGCAGTTCTGGACCTGGGGCAACCTGGTCGGCGGCGACGGCGCAAACGAAGGAAACCTTCTCAGCGGCCACAACAGCAGTGGCATGGACCTCTCCCATTCGGCCATCGGCAACAGTGTGCTCGGCAACCGGATCGGCACCATGGCCGACGGCAACAGCGCCACCGCCGTAAGCGCAAACGGCAATGGCGTCATTTTCAAGGACAACCCGGTCAATAACTACGTCGCCAACAACATCATCAGCGGCAACAGGAGCGAAGGCGTCTGGCACAAGCACAACTTCACCGGCCGTAACACCATCGTCAACAACCGGATCGGCGTCGGAGCGGACGGGAGCGCGGTCGGCAACGGCGACTACGGCATCTTCGTCACCGGCCACGATGACATCTATTACAACAACATCATCGCCAACAACGGGGCCGGTGGTGTCAAAATCAGCAACACCACCACCCGCAACAACGCCAACTTCCCCGATGAGCTGACCGAGCGTAACTCGTTCCGCCTCGGCAGCCTGTACAACAACGCCGGACCGACCATCGAGATCGAAGGCTCAGTTGAACACCCGAGCCAGGATGGGCCAACCATCACCGGCGTGGGAAGCGGCGAGATCTACGGCGGCGAGACCTGTGCAGGCTGCAACGTCGACATCTACGCGTCTGGCGCAATCAACGGTGACGGAACGGTGACGGTCGGGCCGACACCCGGCATCTTTCTCCGGCTGTCGCCCATGCACGTCGACGCATGCCTCGATGTTCGAAACAATTCGATGGCCGACAACGCCCGTTTGCTACAAGACACCGACTGTGACAGCGACTCGGGGCAACGATTCTCGGTTGTGCCTTCAGGCACCGGATTCGCGGTGCGAAACAACGGCTCCGGCAAGTGTCTGGATGTCAGCGGTCGGTCAACCGCGAACAATGCCTCGGTCATCCAGTTGACCTGCAACGGACTAGCCAACCAGACCCTGCAGTGGTCCGGCAACTCGCTGATCTTCGCTCACTCCGGCAAATGCCTGGACTTCCTCAACGGATCGACCGCAAACCAGACCTGGGCTGTGCAATACACCTGCGATGGTAGGGACAGTCAGCGCTTCCACTTCCGTGACTCGGTCGACACGTCGTGGATCGGTTCGGTGACTGCTGACGGCTCCGGCAACTTCTCCATGGCATCATCGGCCATCCAACCGGACATGATCGTGATGGCAATCTCCATCACCCCGGACGGTGAGACCTCGGAACCATCCGGTCCGATGCCGGTCGGCACGACACCGTACAACCTTGGAAGCAACCCGGGCAGCCCCGATCCGGCGCCACCTGCCCCGGCGGCTCTGGATCTGCCTCCTCGGTATCAGCCAGACGTCTTCGAGTGCAGCGAGAGCAACGGCACACTGAGCTGGAGCGATGAGTCGGCGTCGACGTACTACGTCTTTGCCACAAGTAGCGGCGTCGACACCTACCTCGGCGGCCATTCGACGACCAGTCTGGCTGTGGCCGGAGCGGACAGTTATCGGGTGACCCACTGGCAAACCGGATTCGCTACCAGGGCAACCTGTGACGGACCGGGACCGGACGTCGTGCCGGTCTTCAGCTGTACCGCGGAAAGCGGCGCCCTGTCCTGGGACGACGCAGGCGCAGCCAACTACTACGTCTTCGCCACAACCGCCGGGACCGACACCTACCTCGGCGGCTTCCAGAGCACCAGCACCACCGTTGCTGGAGCCGATAGCTACCGGGTCACCCACTGGCTCGGCGGTAAAACCGTCGCCACCTGCGACGGACCGGGACCGGATGTCGTGCCGGTCTTCAGCTGTACGGCGGCAAACGGCACCCTGTCCTGGGACGACGCAGGCGCAGCCAACTACTACGTCTTCGCCACAACCGCCGGGACCGACACCTACCTTGGCGGCCATCAGACCACCA
Source organism: Phascolosoma agassizii (assembly GCA_035593235.1). Lineage (NCBI taxonomy): Eukaryota > Metazoa > Annelida > Sipuncula > Phascolosomatiformes > Phascolosomatidae > Phascolosoma > Phascolosoma agassizii. The sequence continues at coordinate 39,123 of JAVJHY011068563.1, read as the reverse complement.
GCATTTCGGTCACAGCTGCTGACAGCTACCGGGTCACCCACTGGCTTGGCGGCAAGACGGTCGCCTCCTGTGACGGAGCCTAAGACAGCACCCGCAAACAGCACCCGCAGCAACCGGTCAGCGGCGGCCCGGCAACGGCAAACTCTAGAGCGGTTGTACGGTCATGGCCCCCTGGACCAGACTGCCAGCGCCCTGGTCGATCACTGCTGTGTCGGCGGCCACGCTGGTTGGACGACGGCCCGACTGGCCTGCCGGGTTCGGCGATTCGTCGATCTGGAGAGTCAGGGCCGGCTCCAGCAGATCTATGGCCCCGGAGCCGATTCTGGTGGTCACCGGGTTGGCCAAACGAAGACCGAGTCGATAGCGCCCGGGAGCCAAGGAGAGCGTGGGAATCGTGATACGGAGGCGGTTCTCCCCGGCCCGTAGCGACAGGTCGACGTCACCGTCGAGTGAGTCAAGGTTCAACAGCAGCGCCGCCCCTTCGGTACTGAAGGTGACGCCCAGCGACGAGATCTGCAGATCGTTGCGAGCATCGATACCGAGGTCAAGCCGGACCTCGTCGCCGGAGTGAATGGCCGACGGCAGCAGCCCTGTCTCGGTGCTGTCTTCAACGGAGGTACGTTCGTTGGGGCCCGGTTCTCCAGCCGACTCGGATTCTCCAGAGGCCGAAATGGCGATGTCGGTGAAGCGGGCCTCGCCGGTCCCCTGCCGGGATATGTCCGAGAGGTCCACCCGATCACCGGACCGGGTGGTGACACCGTCAAGCTCGCGATAGAGCTCAACCGCCTCGGCGGTCGGACCGTCGAACATCAGCTGTCCCTTGTCCAACAGCAGGCCGCGATCGCAGAGGGCAAGGGTTGCTTCGAGATTGTGGCTGACGAAGAGAACCGATCGGCCGGAGCGTGCCACCTCGCCCATCTTGGAGAGACACTTGGCCTGGAACTTGGCGTCACCGACGGCCAGGACCTCATCGACGATGAGAATCTCGGACTCCAGGTGGGCCGCCACCGCAAAGGCCAAACGCATGAACATCCCGACCGAATAGTGCTTGACCGGCGTCGTCGAGAACTTCTCCATCTCGGCGAAGGCCAGAATCTCGTCCAACTTCCTGGTGATCTCGCTTCTGGTCATTCCGAGGATGGCACCGTTGAGGTACACGTTCTCGATGCCCGTCAACTCAGGGTGAAACCCGGAGCCAACCTCCAGCAGCGACCCGATCCGGCCCCGAACCCGAATCTCGCCCTCGGTGGGGCTGGTTATGCGGGACAGGATTTTCAGCAGCGTTGACTTGCCGGCGCCATTGCGACCGATGATGCCAACGACCTCACCCTCGACGACCGTGAACGATACGTCACGAACCGCCCACAGCTCTTCGCGTTCTGCGCCGGCCGTCCGTCTAAACCCTTGGGCCAGGACGTCCCGAAGCGCGCCGTACTGTTCCCGCTCTCCGAGCAGGTACTGCTTGGAGACACCGGTGGCATCGATGACAAGGTCCGGCGATGAGGAGTCCGGCTGACCATCAGACGACATCGGCGAACGTTCCCTCGGCCCGGTTGAAGACCTTGATGCCTGCCACCAGGACAACCGCGACGACGGCGACAGATGTGACGATGGCTGAGGCCGGCGGGAGTGGTGAACCGACCACCGACCAGCGGAACAGCGAGATGGCAGTGGAGATCGGGTTCAGGGCATAGAACGGGCGCCAAGAGTCCGGGATGGCTTCGGCCGGGTAGACAACCGGTGAGGCAAACATCCAGACCTGGAGCATGAATGGCACCACGTACTTCACATCCCGAAAATGCACGTTCAGACTCGAGAGCACGAGGCCGAAACCGAATGATGAGCAGGTGGCCAGGATCACGGGAAGTGGAGCGATCAGCAGCCGAAGCGACAGCGGGTTCTGATCGAAGGCCACGAACCCGATCAGCAGCACCGAGCCGATGGCCAGGTCGACGAGGCCGGCCAACACCGGTGCCAGCGGCAACATGAGCCGCGGAAAATAGACCTTGGACAGCAACGCCTCGTTCTCGATCAGGCTGTTGCTGGCCTGACCAAGGGTGTTGGCGTAGAAGATCCACACGATCAGGCCCGATAGCGCAAAGTTGGAGTATGAAACGCCTCCGGTGTCAACCGCTACCAGGCGACCGAAAATGACCGAGAAGATGATGAGGGCAACGAGCGGTTGGAACAGCGCCCACAGCGCCCCGATGGCCGTCTGTTTATAGCGAATCTTCAGCTCACGCCACACCAGGAAACCGAGCAGTTCCCGCCGGTCCCAAAGCTCTCCCCACGGCACCGGAGACCGGCGGGGAGACAGGACCATCCATGTGGAATCGGGTCGCGCAGTCACAGCCTTTCCAGGATGCCACGGCTGGTGGTCATCGACATTGATCAATCCGCCTCAGGGTGGGTGAAACGACTGACCACTACATTGAACTGAATGCAGTGGGGAATCTAGTGGGGAATCTAATGGGCAACTTCGACCTTTCTCAGCACGACGGCGCCCCTACCGTCGTGGTGCAAATCACCGTCGATGCGTCCGGTCGACAGGCGGCGACCGGGGCGCTGGCCACCAACCCGGACAAGTTGTTGGCACTGGTCCCGCCAAGCGCCACCACCACTACATTCACCACTACATCGACCGGTCAAGGCCTCGCCACCCTTACCTCTGCTGCCCTCGCCGCCGTCACCCTGATGACGACGCGGTTGGCGGCCAACCCGTCGCTGGCGATGGCCGTGGAATGTGATCAGCAGTCTGCCGCCGAGGCCGCGTTGAATCAGACGTTCGACGGTTCCGCCGGTGGGCAAGCTCGCCTAGTCCAATACCTCCGCCAACGGCTGCGTCACGTCGAGGGCGGCGCAGGCCAACGCCACGACATCAACCCGATGCCGATCATCGCGCTACGACCGACGGCGGTTCAGGCGGTCGGTGGATTCGACCCGTCTTTTCCCGGGTTCGGCTGGGCTGACCTGGTGCAACGATTGCGTAAAGCGGGGTGGGAGGTGGACGGGGTGCCGGACGCGCTGCCATTCGTCGAACATCTTCATCGGGGTCTCAGCGTTGCCGACCACTGCCGGGCCGAAGGTCTGTGGCTCGCCAGACACGGACGGGTAACCGTCGAAGGCCGAGCACTCGCCCTGCGACGCAAGCGCCAAGGCCCCGGAGCGATGGGCGGTCGGTCCAGCACACTGTCGGCCGGGGAGTTTCGTTTGGCGATGCTGATGGCCTGCCGAACGGTGATGTTGTCAGCCAACAAGACCGAGTCGGATTCGCTGGCTGCGATACTGGCCGAGGCCCGACGATTCTGGAACGGGCCGCCGCCACACGAGGAACAGACCGGGATCGGCCATCGAGCCGACTGGCGATTCCTGCTCCCACCGCACCTTCCCCATCGCACGACTGCGGTCTTCCTGGCGGCCGATGATCGGCGAGCTTTTCTTCCGGCATGGCAATGGTTGGTCGATGACGGCTGGACCGAGCGAGTCATCGTCTCGGTCTCCGGGTCAACCGATGGCACCGCCGCCGAGCCTGGATCTGCGGAAGTCGCCCTCGTTGGGATCGGGGCTGACGGCGATCTGTTTCGTGAGGCCATGGCGGCGGTCGGGCCCGACGGTGCGCTGGTTTTAGAGCAGGGACGTTCTCCGATCGAGCGGGCCAAGACGGTTCGAACCATTCGATCCGGTGGGTTCGATTCGATTGATCACTACCTGGTCACCCCGAACCTGGAGCACCCGAAACGGTACGTGCCGATGGCCGATGGTCGTGGCTTGAAATGGCTGCTGGCATCACCGCCGCCTCTGGATGAGGTGGCGGCGGCCGAGATGCCCCACGATGGGCAACGTCTCGGATCATCGGTTGTCAACCGGGTCCGCCACATGGCCTTGGATGCTGCGGCGGCGGTCACCACCGGTCCGGCCGGCGTCGGCGCCTCGGTCCTCGGAGAGGGTTTGATCATCGCCACCCGGCGAGCCACCGAGCATGCACGGGGCGACGCGCTGGTGTTGATCACCAGCGGCCATGACGAGGGCAGCCGGGTGGTTCTGGCCCCGCTGGACGTTGGGTCCAACGAGCCGACGGTGGTGACCAAGATCTCCGCCCGCCCGGCGTACAACGGCAACGTCGACGCCGAGGTTGCTCGCATCCATGCCTTGCGAGAGCGAGTGACGGCGGCCGGAGCAGCCCGAGGTCTCGGCTTTCTGCCCGAGGTCGGACAACCGTTTGACATCGGGGCTCTTCGAGCTTCCAGCGAGTCCTACGCCGGTCGCTGGACGGCCAGCGACCTCTGTAACCGAATCCCGGCCAGCCGGACTCGGGTTCTTGAGCAGGTCAGCGACATCATCGAACGGTTTGCCATGGCCACCGTCGAAGAAACCATCGCCTGGTCTCCGACAGCCTTCGACCGTTATCTCGGCCAACTGTTCGACGGCTACGACGGTCTCGTCGGGCCCGACCCGATACGTGGATTACTGCGGAGCGAGCTGCAGCACCGGTCTGAGCGGCTGACCGGCACACCGGTCCCCTTGGCCCACCGGCACTATGACCTGGGGCCGTGGAATGTTGTCTTCGGTCAGGCCGACCGGCCGATCACCATCATCGACTGGGAACTGGGACCACCTCGATCGCCGAATGAGCCAGGCCCGGTGGGAACCGACCAGCTGTACTTCACCAAGTACTGGCTGCATCTGGCAATGCAGACCCGATCCATCGATGAGGAGTTGCTGGCTTTCGAGTTCCTGGCCGACCGACAGGCTGAGCCGGCGGCTTCGCAGCTCGGCGCAGACCCGAGGGCTCAGGCCGCCGATGTTTTGGAACGCTCGCTTGGTCGGCTGGGAGTCGACACCGCAATGGTGCCACTGCTGGCAGCTCACGTGTGGCTCGAGTCCGGACTGCACACCATCGAACGGCGACGGGCCAACGGCATTCAGCCGGGAAGCGCCGCCCGTTACCTGGACACGCTTGCTCGCTACAGCCAACGGCTCCTGGAGTTCTGGCCGGTTACTGGCCAACAGGAATCACCCAACACCTGAGCGATCGCTGGTCAGCGGGTCAGAACTCGGGAGGCGATCCGCGGGATCAGTGTCCGAGGAGCAACCCCCAAAGCGGCGACCCAGAGCACACCCATCAACCTCCTGGCCACCGAGAAATCACCACGACCTAGGGCGGCCAAAAACCCTCGCCGGACCAGATCTCGGCGCCGATCTGCTGGAAAGGGATGCCGGTCATCAGAATCAGTCGACGAATCAAGGCGTAGCGATATCAGCCGCATACCGGCGGTCGTCAGCGATGCAAACCCATCGGGAGACCGCGGCATGTCAGCCACACCAAGGGAGCGGCTCCGTTCGATCAGGTGGCGCCTCGTCTCATCGGTTCTGATCAGGATCGAACGGAGGCGGGCCAGGTCGAATGCGGCGCGGTGATCGTGGTTGTCGCCGTGGATCCGATAGTCCCCGAGATGCTGCTCGATGCTGAGAACCGGACCATAGAGCGGGGAGAGGTTGGAGAGGTAGTGGTCAGCTGAAATCCGATACCCGGCTTCGGGGATGGGCATCAGCTCGGTTAGGAGCTCGGCGGTGAACGCATTCCCACTTGTAGGCTGCCAGGCGATGTCATCCGGGGTGGTGGCAACTCGGGCCCGCAGATCTCCCACCGGTAGGCGACGGTCACGTTCGGGAAACTCGCCGTCGATAGCCGTACCCTCAGTGTCGACCCACTGCAGCCGAAACTGGCAGCGAACCGCGCTCGGGTCGACGGCGAATGCCTGTCGCACAGCTTCAACCGCTCCCGGCCGCAGCCGATCATCTCCGTCGAGGAACAAGACGATCCCGGTCTCGACCGCAGCCCAGCCGACGTTCATAGCCGAAGCCTGGCCGCCATTGCCCTTTTGGATCAGCTGGACTACGGGGTGGCGAGTGACGAGGCTTTCCAAGATGACGGGTGAATCGTCGGTCGAGCCGTCATCAACCACGATGATCTGACAGGGTGCGGTTTGATCGAGCGCGCTCCGTACCGCATCGGCCACAAACCGGGCGTAGTTGTAGTTGGTGACAATCACGGTGGCCACCGGCTGGGGCTGCATAGCGGTCATGTCTGATTCGAATCCGGTCACTGCTGAGATGCTTCGATGTCTTCGCCCGCTCGACCGTCGATGGCCAGACGATACTGCTCCTCGATCTGATCGACGATCCTTTCGGTGGAATAGCGAGCGGCGTCGACTCGGGCCAACTCGGCCTGCTGACGGCGTCGGTCCGGATCGCTCAGCAGTTCCGCCATGGCCGAAGCAAGGGCCGAGCGGTCACCGGCCGGCACCAGTGTTCCTCTGCCCTCGGCCAGGATCTCACTGAGGCCGCCAACGTCGGACGCCACCAGAGGGCATCCTGCGGCCATCGCTTCGATGGCCACCAACCCGAACGGTTCCGGCCACAGCGACGGAACCACTCCGATGGTGGCCCGGCTCCAGAGGACTTGGACCACAGGGTTGGGAACCCGGCCGACCTCGATGGTGTGTTCCGGTAGTGCAATCGACCGGCTCATGCGCTCGCCTACCACGACGAAAGGCGTTCGGTCACCGTGCTTGGAGCGAAGCAGATCGACTGCTTCGGCCAGAACAGCAACACCTTTTTCGGGGCGAATGTCTCCGACGAACAAGATGAACGGCCCACCGGGCACGTCGGGGGGCAGCTCGTGGTCGGAATTGGAGATCTCGGCTGTCACCGAGGAAACCGGGTTGGCTACGACCGTGGCGTTGGGGCGGCCCTGCACGCCGTTGCCTGCGGCCGTCGCCTCCGAAACCGAGATCAAGCGGTCGGTCCTGCGGTCCTCAAGCTTTGACCCAAGCCTCAGTCCGAGGGTCACGATAGTGCCTCGCACCTTCCCGTAGTGCTCGCCGGCGCAACGGAGGCAGCGGCTAAGAGTCGGTCCGGAACAGATCTGATCGTCGCGCCACAGCGTCTTTTTGGCACAGCTTCTGGTGTAGTAGTGGAGGCTGGTCACCACGGGAATCCGGCCGCTGACCGCAACGGGGAGGACGGAGCGAGCGAGCCAATCGTGGCCGTGGATCACGTCGGGTTTGAACTGGTGGATGACCGTCCGCAAACCCTTCATCGTCACCGGGTCGGGCATCGGAGGGGCCCAGGGCCGTTCCTGATGAGCGAACCGTGCGCCGATCCGTTCCGCGCTGTGATGCACGGTGAAGACTTGGACGTCGCCATCGCCGGTTCGCTCTGCTTCTCCGGGCGGCGGCGGAAGCGTTGCCACCGCCACAGCATGACCGCGGCCGGCCAGGCTGGAAGCAACGGTGCGCACATGCTGTTCCACTCCCCCGGAGTAGGGATGGTAGAAGTCGGTGACGAAGAGAATCCTCATTGCCCGAAACCGATCGGCTCAGCCGGACTCCGGATTGGCGTGGTGAGGTGCCGCTTCGGATCTGTCATCCACAACTTGGTAGTACTGTTCTTCCAAGCGGTCGGCGATGGTGGACCACGTCGGCGTCGGTTTCAACGGGCCGGAGGTCACCTCGACCGGGCGGTGGAGACAGCGGGAGACGATCTCGGCAACCTCTCTGCTGGTTGCCTGTGGGGGAATGGCCTGGGCCAGACCGGAGGTCACCAGCTCACCGAGGGCGCTCTTGTCCATAACCGCCAGCGGAAGGCCCACAGTCAAGGCTTCGTGAGCCGCCATGCCGTGGGACTCGTATTCACTGAGCAGCACGGCAAGCGAAGCGTCGCGAAGAATGTCCCGCAGACGGTCCGACTCATCGGATGGGATGAAGTCGAATTCGACGTTGTCCTCCACACCGAGTTTGACGGTCAGCTTCCGCAGTTCCTTTTCGAACGGGCCTTTGCCAAGAATCAGCAACCGGGTGTCCGGCTCAAGCTCGAGCAGATGGGGCATGGCCTGAATGACTTTGTGGTGACCCTTGTATCGAACCAACCGCCCGATGGACAGCAGCGTCTTTGGTTGGGTCTGTGCAATCCCCTGGGAGGAATCGGCCGACCCGGTTTCCATCATCTCGATGTCGGCTGCGTGATCGGGACGATCCAGCGAAGTGATCTCCGTCATCTCGGCGGCAGGATTCACGGCCGAACCAGACCGGGCCGAGCCGCTCGGCGATACGCCGTTCGGGATGACCTTGATTCGATCTCGACGAATCCCCAGCCTGCGGGCGAACAGGTTGGCCTCGAAATCCGAGACGCCGAACAGACGGTCCGCTCGGAGCAGGAACCGCTGCAGGTAGCGAACCTGAACCGGACGAATCAGGTTGCGAACCCGTGAGGAGTGCCCACCACTGTGGAAGGTCACCACCGTCGGTGTGCCGGTGTGTTGCGCCGCAGCCAAGGCAACCGGCGCGACTGCGGTGTGGTAACCCTGAACATGCACCAGGTCCCAGGGACGGGACCGGATGACGCTTCGAATGCGGGGGGCGATGTAGAGGTCTGTTCTGGCCGGGAACGCCGGGACCCGAATGACCCGAACCTTACCGATGAGCTCTTCGGCCGGAAGCGAGCCGGCGAGATCGGTGGTCAAGACCGTCACGTTGTGGCCTCGGCGGCTCAGCTCGTCCGCCACCCGACCGGTGTGGATCTCCGTACCACCGACGAAGGGGGCGAAGCGGGCGCTCACCATCAACAGGTGCAGGCCCGGCCTTTCGTTGCTCTCATCGGCCCGATCGGAGGGTCGCTCCCGACCGGTATGCGGCACCGGCGGCGGATCGATCACGCGGCCCCGCCGCCGTCGATGATGGTGAACACCGCGTTGCAGCCGGCGGGCTCGAGGTCAATCTCGTCAACCAGGGCCCATGTGTGTCGATCGTAGATGGCAACTCTGGTCGGCTCGGAGGCCACGAAGCGGTTTCGAACCCAACTCAGCGTTCCGCGCACCTTGGTGTGCCGAATCCGCGAAAACCCGACGACGGCGTGGTCGCCGATGAAGGTCAGCCCCCGGCACCAACCGAGAAGAGTGGCGTCGCGCCGACCCTTCAATTCATGATCGGCCACAATCTCCAGCGTCTCGCAGTCAGCGACGACGACGTGACCGTCGACGGTTGTGAAGTAGACCAGTCCATCATCGACGACGCCGTCGTGGCAGCGTTCCCTGCCGACGGTGATGCATCGCTCCGGGTTGCCGACCTCGACCGCGTCCCTGGTCTCGAACCGGGTGACCCAAAGTTTGCCGTCCGGCATCCTGAACAGGTGATTTGGGTGGAAGGCGTGCGGCTTGAGCCGAGTGTTGATGCGATAGTCCCGCTGGCCGTCGATCCGGGCCGCAACATCGCTCCCGTCGACGCCCCAGAGAGAGGCGACCTCTCCCTCGACGGTGAGTTCGGCTACCAGGTCCTGCCCGGAGACCGCGGCCCATAGGTTTGGCTCCCCGCCGGGCCCGGTTTCGCTCGGGCCGCCCGGCACAACATGATGCACATCATTGAATAGCGGGTGACTGACGTGGTGCAGAAGTTCAAAGTCCGGGTAGGAGTAGACCATGAGCTCGGTTTGGGAGCAGGCGTAGAGCCGGTTGCCGGACAACGTCGCGGATTTGAACAACTCGGGATCTTCCGGCCCACAGGTTCCCTCGGCGGACCGGCGCTCAAGGACCAGCGACACATCACCGTCGGCCACCTCGAGCACGACGCCTTTTCCGTAGCCGTACCACTGCTGGTCCAGCTCGCGCATGCTCTGCCGGTTCCGCTGCTGGCCACCAAAAATGTGCATGGTTGAAGAAGCATAGATCGCCTTGCTTTGCTCATGACGATCAACGGATAGGCTCGACATTGCTCCTATTCTCACGCTGATAACGCATGGCCAACCGGCTCTGGGTCGGATCGCCCATCAAGAAATACAGTCGATGGGCCGAAATCTTGAGCAACATTCCCCAGCCTGTCACGGGCCGGCAACATAGGCGGCAAAACCTGCCCCGCCCGTGTTTCGAAAGAGGCTCCGGAAGAGACTCGAAAGAGGGGCCGACAAGCTCCGGTCATGTCGGCAGCAACCTCGGACTGCCCATCGACCACCGGGCCGGTCGACAACGATTCGACAGGCCTGGGAGAGCCGGACCGCCAGGCCGATTTCTGTTCGTATGTGGCCAGGTCGGAGGCATCCATGAGCTGTGAGAGCGGAGGCGACCCTTCGGCCGCTGCTAGCCCATAGCTGAATTCGAGTCGCACCGCGGTCTGCGGGTCGACCACCAACGAGCGAGAGCGAAGAGCTTCGAGGGCGTGATGGATCGGGCCGAGGTCGATCGGATCATGAGAATGCAGGGAGGCCAGGAACTCGTCGCCCCCGAGCCGAACCACCGTGGATGCATCCACTTCGGCCGAGTCGGCCACGCCCTGGAGGCCGTTGGCCAGGCAGACCAACATCTGATCTCCAACCGCGTGACCGTAGGAGTCGTTGGTGACCTTGAAATGATCAACGTCGATCGTGACGATGACATGGTGACCGAGACGATCGTCATAGAGCAGCGAGGCGGTTTGTTCGTTGAGAAGGTGACGGTTGCCGAGCCCGGAAAACGGCAACGGCCAACCACAGTCGAACCTCGTTCACCGCATAGGTGGCGTTCTGCTCCGCCGACACCTGGCCTGCCTGAAGCCGATCGTCGAGGACGGCCCGCATCTCGACCGATGCTTGACGCGACTGTTCGAGGTATTGATCGAAGGGGATCAGCGGGTCGGGTAGCGAACCCTCGACCCACCCTTCCAACCACCGGTTCACGGCCGGCGATTTCGGTGTCGGCCAGAATCTCGTTGAGGGTCTCAAGCGCTGCCGCTTCGTGGACTTTGGCACGGTCGATGGGCGCCCACCGCGCTCTCGGGTGGCCGATTGCTCGGCCCAACAACTCCGCCCCCGGCGTTCATGACGGCCGGAAGGTTACGCTCCACGTGGACCTCGATGACCCCGCTAAGCTCCGGTCGCTCCAGGTCGAGCATGGCCACCGTCGCTTCGAGCAGCGTCATGGCCACCACCTCTTCAGTCCACAGCAGCTCGGTTGTTGATTCGGTGGGGGTTCGTCACCGGATCGAACTGCTCGGGGACACCTTCGTGCTGGACGATCAACCCCCATCGGACAGCCTATCGACCGATGGATTCTGGCCGATCGGACCCCACTCCCGGAACACGTCGAGAAGCCGAGCTGTCTCTTCGGCGATCGGTCCCGAACGGCAATTCCAGCCCGTTGTCTCGCATCCCGGACACCCGGTGAACCGCCTTCGTCAGACTCCGTTTCGACACGTCGACGAAAAAACTTGAACGAGACGTCTGGCTCGGTCCCGGCCGGCTGGAGCCTGTAATCAGCTCACGCTGCGCTTGAACTTTCCCATCAACCACGGTCCGGCCTGGGCCGGCTGATACCGAGGCGGATTGTCCGGCCCATGGCAGCTTGACAGACACTCGATGGTGGCATCCCAGTTGGCCATGTGAAAGAAGGCCATCGACTGGCGCGGTTCGGCACTGACTGTGGAGACCCGGTGAACGGTCGACCGCCAGCGGTCGTTGGTCCACTGAGCAATGGAGTCTCCAAGGTTGACCACGTAGGTATCGGGCACGGGGACGACCGCTCGCCAACTCCCATCGGGCTGTTGCACCTCGAGGCCCGGAACCCCGTCGGTAATCAAGATGGTGAGGGTCCCGTAGTCGGAGTGAGCGCCGGCCCGGATGGAGCCGTTCGGGATCTGATCCGGCAACCGCGGATAGTGCAGCGCTCGCATGCCGCTCCGATGACGATCGATCAGCGGATCGAAATAGTCCGACTCCAGCCCCAAGGCGACGGCCATCACCGACAACAGGTCCGCACAGACCTCGGAGAGAGCGCTGAAGCAGGCCTCCCAGGCCGGTCGAAGCCCTTCCGGTCTGGCAGGCCACAACGACGGTGACAGGACCCACGCCTCGCCGTCGGATGACGGAATCGGCTCGATCCAGCGGGCGTCCGTCGAACCATGTTCCGGCCGCAGACAGTCCGGCCCGACGGCGAACGACTCCTTCAAATCCGGTCGTGCCTCGGTATCACCGAGCGAAGCGGCAAGCGTTTCAAACTCGTACGGCGAGTAGCCATATGGATAGCCCGCCTCGGGGAAGACAACGGTGTTCTTGACCACCAGCGGCTGGGTGAAGAAGGCCGCGGCGCTGTTCCACGCTCGATCGACGATGCCATCTGAGACCAGCGAGGCGGGGATCCGAAAGAAGCCGAGCTCCGAGCACGCCCGATCGATCAGCTCCGGGGCATCGGCTTGCCGAGGATCGATGACGTCAAGGATGAGATCTTGCTGCGCCAGATCTTGAACCGCAGCCAGAACGGCATCTGGGGTCGGATCTTGGGGTCGGCCCCCTGGTTGCCAATCCGACATCGGCTACTGGAAGGCCGGCATGACGAGTTCGCCGAACCGTGCTGCTTCCTCATCGTGGGGGTATCCCGAAAGGCAGAAACTGGTGATCCCGAGATCCTGATACCGACCGATGGTGTCGATGACCTGCTCGGCCGATCCCACGATGGTCACGCCGGCGCCATGGCGAATGGTGGTGATCCCGGCCCAAAGGGTCTCGCTCAGCCAGTAGTCCGACTCGGCGGCGGCCGCCGCCACATCCCGCATTCTGGCATCGGCGTGCGACTGGTTCCCCATCGTTGCATGACGGTTGGACCGCATGCGATCGCTGGCATTGGCGATGAGGGCCTCGGCGTCCTTTCTGGCCTCGGCGGTCGTGTCCCGAACAAGTACGTGGCTCCGCAGGCCGAACCGAAGCTCATTGTCGCGATCCTGCTGGTCAGCAGCGATCCGAACCTGGTCCATATCGACCGAGAGTTGATCGAAGGTGTTGCTCCAGAACAGGTAGACGTCGGCGTGCTTCGTGCCGACATGTATCGCGGCCGGTGAAACCCCGCCGATGTAGAACGGCGGGTGCGGATCTTGCAGTGGCTTCGGCCTGACATCGGCCTGCTCCACCTTGACGTGTCGACCCTCAAAGTCGAACGGTCGCTTCGCACTCCAGCACTTCTTCATCAGGGTGACGGTTTCGTCCAGGAACTCGTACCGCTGGTCATGATCCAGGTATACGCCGTCGGCCCGGCTCTCTTCGACGCCGCCGCCGGCGATGAGATTGATCCTGATCCGACCACCTGACAGCTGGTCGAACGTGGCGATCATCTTGGCCATCATCGTCGGGGCGATCACACCAGGCCGAGCCGCCACCAACATGTCGATCGATGAGGTCTGCGGTACCAACATGGCAGTGGAAATCCAGGCCTCCCAACAGGCCGCTGCCACCGGTACCAGCAGGTATTCGAACCCTGCCTTCTCCGCCGCCGATGCGACCCGCACGAAGAGTTCATTCGACGGGGCAATCATGGTTGATGGGTCGGTCAGGTTGACACCATCTCCATAGGTCGGAACGAACCAACCAAATTCAGTCCGGTCTGCAGCCATCGACTATTCCTCGAAAACCGGCGTCTGAGTCATCCGTCGATATCGGCACCTGACCGGAGCTCGACGGGGACGCGCCGCTGCAGACGACGATATGCGATGAGGCCGGGGAGCGCCTAAGGCGTTGGCCGATCAATTCGTGTCCCGGCTTCAGCCGACGATCACCAGGCCTCTCGGCTCCGGCCTTTCCGCGATTCCTTAGGGCTGAATCTTGCCCTTCAGCATCAGCTCCCCGGGGGCAGACGGGTCGGCTTCCGATTCCATGGTGATGGTGATGGTGCGGTACATCTCGGTTGAGACGCCGGCCCAGAACTCGATCTCACCGATATCGGAGCCACGCATGTGGAACGTTCCGGCACTGATCGCCGTTCGGGGTTCCTCTCGAACGACCCAGATCTCGTAGAAGTAGCCCGGAGGCGCCGGTTCCAAGCCCGAGAGTTCGAGAATGAGCTGGGCACCGTTCGGCCGCTCATCGATCCTGGCCACCGCCGATGCTCCAGGGGCCAGTTCCGTTGGCGCAAGGGCAACGATTGTGATGTTGGCCGAATCGGACCCGGTGAAGCTGACGAACGCAGCTCCGCCGACGAGGGCGATCAGGAAGGCAGCCGCCACGGCGAGTGGCCAAAACCGACTCTGCCCACCCCGTCGGACCCGCCGCTCATCGAGATCGACAACCTGGCTGTCTTCGCCGGGACCGGTCGGCTGGCCGGCTACCGGCCGATCGAACTCCGCTCCCGGTTCGGGAGGAGGGTCCTCGGCGAAAGGGCCGAATCGGCCAGGGGTTGGTGCGGTCGCCTCCGGAGCTTGGGCCAGGATGGCGGCAACGACGCTGTCCTCAACATCTGGCGACGGCTCGGCCCAGACGGCCGAATCTCCCAACATACGGTTCAGTTCTGCCAGTTGCGCTTCGCTCGGCTCTGGGAAGGTCTCGTTGCTCATCGGACGTTTCTTCTTTCATCCGCCCGAAGGGGTGGTGGGACGTCATCATCTCTGAGATGGGCCAGAGCCGCCAAGAGACGGCGATGAGCGCGGTGCGATCTGGACTTCACGGTACCGAGCGGTATGCCAAGGTGCTCGGCGATTTCAGGGTGGGTCAATCTCAGGGTGTGACTCAACTTCACCACGTCCTGCTCTTCAGGTGGCAAGGTCTCAACTGCTCGACGGACTTCGAACGCCTCCCAGGTCTGCTCCATCGATACGGCGGGCTTGACGGCAACATCGGTCTCCGGCTCGTGATCTCCTCTGGTCGGCCTCCGCTCGGAGCGAGCGGCATCGATGGCGGTATGGCGGGCGATCGAATACAACCATGGAGCGAACCGACGGGTGGGGTCGAATGACTGGGCTGCCTGCCACGCTTTGGTAAAGGTCTGTTGGACGATGTCATCGACCAGGTGGTCATTACCGACCACCGATCGGGCCACGGTGGCCACCGGTTTGGCGAACTCGGCATACACCGCGCGGATCGCGTCGGGGTCGCCCGCGCAGAATGCGGCTAGTGACGATTCGTCCATCGACCATAAGTATCTCACGCCGAGCGGCCGACGGTTATTCGGCCGAGGACGCGACTGGTTCACCGTCGGGGCACTCGGCATCTCACCCGGCGGAACAGGCCGATCATCCACCAGTAATCTGGCGGCACTCATCGGGTGTATTCCAAATGTGTACGAATCTCACAGGAGAACACGAACATCTACTCCTCACCAGCCATACGGTTCCAACGCGCCGTTCGGTTCGCGATATTCCGAAAAAACTTTCCAGCACCAAAAACTGCCCGTAATCCGCGCTAAACAAGCCACAACGAACCAAACCATCAAGAGCGGACGTAGTCCTTGGTAAGACCTTTTCGAGCAACGAGGGAACCAATGGCGATCGACCACCAGCCACTCCGATTCGACGACTTCCCGGCCCCAGGAGACGCACACACCCGGTCGCCGGAGCCGAAACCGGTGAGCGATTCTCACACCATCGATCACCTGCGGCGTTTGGCCCGCTCCTCGATGACCCCTGGAATTCTCGAAGGGATGACGATTTACAGTACCGATGGCGGTTCAACCAGCGGTCAGACGTCGTACTTGACCGCCGACCCTGCGGCCCATCTCACCGTCGGGCCGACATCGTACGTCGTAACGGTCGGAACCGGCACAGCGGTCGGACCCGACGGCGAGTTGATTCAGCTGACGGACCAGATGGAAGTCGACCTTTCTCCGGTCCTGTCCGGGCCGGCCGATGCCACCGGACACCTCTATATTTCTCAGCACGTCTATTCGCGGCCATCGGCCGAAGCGGTGCCCCATGGCACCCTCAGGATGAGTCAGGAGGCGGGGCGGCCACAGCCAGAGCCCCAAACAGAAACGCTGACCGGTTCGAAGGTTTACCTGCATCTGCCGGGAGAACCGATGCCCCGCCACGGCGTGCCCATCGCCTCACTCAAGGGCGACCGCTCGGCGGCAACGCTGCTGCTCTCCCCGATCAGCGCCTGGCTGACGGCCAGTAGCGTGCTGGTCGGCTCCCGAACCGGCACCGGTCTGGTCATCACCGACGACACCATCGTGGCCAACCGATCGCTGCATTTATTGGGCGGGGTCGGCTCTCGGGGGCGCCAGGGTCATGTGATCGTTGGTCCCAGACAGGGTGAGAATCTGGTGCTGGGCGGCACCGAGATCACCGCCAGGGTCGATGAACGAGCCGCGGAGCTGTATCTCCAGCGTGACGGGGGCGAGCTCCACATCGGCGGGCCGCTCCGTGGGCCAGAAGGTGAGCCATTGGCCGTCACCGGGGGCTCCGATATCTCGCTCGGTGGTGGCGGTGTCTTGATGCTCGGCAGCCAAGACAGGGCCAATCTTGTCCTCGACGAGAACGAGATCATGGCCCGGGAAGCCGGTCAGTCGGTTCCCCTCCTGCTCCAGTGGGAGGGCGGCGAAACCAGGTTTGGTGGGCCCCTGCGAGGGCCTGCGGACGGTCCGCTCAACATCGTCAGTAGCAAAGACCTCTCCCTTGGAGGGCACGGTGCGTTGATGATTGGACCGAAAGAAGCGGCCCATCTCGTCGTCGACGAGAACGAGATCATGGCCAGCGCCGGACCGAAGGCGGCCAATCTCTATATCCAGTGGCATGGAGGAGAAACCCACTTCGGCGGCACGGTCTGTGGACCGGACGACGGGCCGCTGACCGTCACCGGCGAACAGCACGCAACCCTCCAAGGCAACAGCGGCTCGCTGATGGTCGGGAGCAGGGACAACCAGAACCTGATCTTCGACGATCATCAGATGATGGCCAGGGACGGAGACTCGCCATCAACCCTCGATCTGCAGGCGACAGGCGGATCGACCCGTTTCGGCGGGGCGGTCGAGTTGACGGTCCGACACGACGAATCGGCGGAACCGGCCGGAGGCTGGGAACTGCGGGTAGACCGTCCAGAAGTCTCCCTAGCCGCTACGGACGGAACCGAAACCGGTGACCTGGTCTTGTCCCATGACAGCAGCCCGATGACCTGGTTCGACGCAGCCGCCGGAGGCCGACTGGTCACTCGAAATGACGGTTCATCGGCAAGCACGATGGAACAGATCGATGATGCGACCGCTCTGGTCCGCAAGCTCCGGCCGTCGAAGTTCTGCGCCGACAAAGACTCAGCGGAGTCCCCGGCCTCGCCAGGCACGATGCTCGGCTTCGATGCCGAACAGGTGATGGAGGTGGCACCGGAGTTGGTTCGGGCCAAGGGCGGAACGCTCGGTCTCTGCCTTTCCGACTTCGCGGTGATCGCCATCGCCGCCATACAGGAGCAACAGCTGACCATCGATCGGCTGGAGCGCAAGGTGGCCGCCCTCGTCGGCGAAGGCGGCTGACGCTCAGCGATCGCCGCCAAGCGCCGACCCCTCCATCGGACGGGATCTTCCGTCCCGTCGAACCCCTGCAATTGATTGCAGGATTCGGCCGCCGTTTGTCCGGCAAAGAGAAAAACTCCTCCTTGGACAAAGGTCTTGTTGTTTCCAGATCATTGCGTTAGCGTGACCAACTGGCATCGGTGGGTAGCCGATGCGGCGGAACCAAATCACCACAAGGTGGCTTTACATGCCTATCTCGACGATGGCTCGTCGGCGTACGCGCCTGTTCTTGGCGTGCGCTATTGCTGTTGCAACCACGCTCCTGGCACCACTCGCGCTCCCGGGGGCGTCGGCTGCTCCGCGGAGTCGTCAGCAGACAGTGGACCCGGACGCGCCACAGATGGCGATGGCCACGGTCAACGGCACCGGCGAACGGTTGGCATATGACATCGTCGACGGAATGGCCATCGTCGAGAACGACATCATCCTCGGCACCCACAGCGAAGTTCAGCGCGACGGCATCGATCCGCTCGAGGTCGGCCCACCGCCAAGTTGTCCGGCCGGTGCGTCATGTGGCGTCATCGCCACCAACAGCCGACAGGTCTGGCCGAACGGCGTTGTGCCATACACCCTCGCCTCCGGCACCAGCTCATCGGCGGCCCAGGCCATCCAGGACGCCATCGATCACTGGGAATCAAATACGTCCATCCGGTTCGTTTCTCGGAGCAACCAGAATGATTACGTCGAGTTCGTCGGGACCGGATCCGGCAACACCTGCAGCTCCCGGCTCGGCCGGTCCGGCGGCCGACAGGCCGTCAACTACGCCGGCAACGGACAGGGCTGTCTTGTCCACGAGATCGGCCATGCGGTCGGAATGAGCCACGAGCAGAACCGAAACGATCGCGATAACTACATCAACATCGACTTCACCAACATTTCGGGCAACGCCGCATCACAGTTCCGCAAAGCGACCGGTAGTACCGACGTTGGCCAGTACGACTTCAACTCGGTGATGCATTACTCGGCCTACTCATTCGCCCTCGATCGCTCACGTCCGGTGATCACCGCCAAGGACGGCCGGGATCCCAGGACCATCGGTGGTCGAGGCGTGCTGACTCCGTCGGACGTCGAGGCGGTCGAGTTCGTGTACGGCGGAGGCAACCCTCCGCCACCGACGACAACCACGACCCAGCCCACAACGACAACAACCCGGCCGACGACCACGACGGCGCCTCCGACCACCCAACCCCCGACAACCCAGCCGACAAGTACTCGGCCTACGACGACAACCACAACGGCTCCACCGACGAGTCCTCCAACCACCAAGCCGTCTACCACAACCACAACCACAACCACCACGCCGCCGACGACCCAGCCTCCGACAACTCAGCCGCCAACCACCCGGCCGACAACCACAACAAGCGCCCCGGCGACCAGCACCACAATCAACGACACCACAACAACCACCGTCGGCCCGACCACAACCGTCAAGCCTGCACCGACGACCCAGCCTCCGACAACCAGCCGACCGGGCGCCGATCGCAAGCCGGAGCTGGCGTTCGGTAACGTCTCCGACGGCGACACGATCCCCCGCATGGTCGGTTACGGCGGGATCAACATTGTTGCCAATGACCCCGACGCCGGGACAGCCGACGGAGACGGTATTCGTTGGGTCACTCTCGTGCTCAGCGACGCCGAAACCGGCCGATTCCTCGGCGCCCGACGCGAGTACCGGTCAACCTATGACTGGGGCCTGCGACTGCGCAGCGGCCGGAGCTATGTGTTGACCGCCTACGCGGTGTCCAAGCGTTCCGCCGGTGGCGGCTGGTCCCAAACCAGCGTTACGGTCACCGCCGAGTAGGGCTGTCACCACTCCGGCGCCTCGACCAGGAGGTCGACATGAGACCAGCAACGATAGGTTTTCTGGCAGCCGCGGTCACGGTGCTGGCCGCCTGTGGAACCGAAACCGGTGATCCGACCGTGGCGGGGTCCGGTGATGATGCCTCGGCGGTCACGGTGATCGGGGCCGAGTCGGCCATCGTCGAACAGGGCGATGACCGCCCGGAGGAAGAGGTCGATGTGGCATCGGTCGTCTCGGTGACCGTGGACCTGCCTCCAGGTGTCGTGCTGAGCGGCACCGCCATCGTCGCGCTTGAAGACATCACCTACGTCGACGCAGAAGCCATCGAGATCGCCAGCGTCCAGATCCCGGTTGCGCAGCTGATCGAGCAACAGAACACCGTCGAGGTGTTCCTGCCACTTCCGCTTGACGGCTCGGTCGATGTGACCGCCACCGTTCACATCGACGTCGATGAGAACGGCTCGTTCTCGCAGGGCGATTGGATCTCGCCGGAGCTGGCCATGGTCGCTGCCGGATCACAGCCCGAGGTCACCGTCACTATGGTGCAGATCTGACGCAACACGCGAACCAACCAAGCCGTCGACACGTATTGGTGGTAGTGCACTGGGTTCTATACCGCAACGAAGGCAGCTATGCGTAAACCGAAGGCGTCCACAACTTTCGCTGCGCTGCTGGTGGTATGCATTGTGGGAGGCTCGGCATGTTCCGAGAAGGAACCGTCGGCTGAAGGCGAGGTTCGTTCAGAGCTCCAGGCGGTTCTGGAACCCCTGGCCCGGCGGGAACTAACGCCAGCAGAAATCGACACCGTTACCGACGAGTATCTTCAACTCTTCGATGAGAATGGCTGCGGCGAGACATGTCGAGAGAACGTTCGCCTAAACGCCGAACGGATCAAGCCGGTCCGAGAGGCGCCGGGAACGCCAGCCGACTTCCGGGTCAGACACGATTACGCCACGTTGCTCTATTTTTCGCAGCAACAAAGGGGGAGTCTCATCCAACGCCTGTCGGTCGAAGCCGATCCTATTCTGGTGCTCGACCCTTCAGGCCAACAGTTGATGACCCGTACCGATGTCATGGCTGCGATCAACTTGAAGTCCTTCGCCGAGAGCGGTGAAGCGCTAACAACGAAGACGTACGCCGATGAAGAAGTTGAGCCCGCTGTCGACGCGCTCAGCGTCGTCTACAAGACGGACAGCAATGTTCTGCCCGTCCGGCTTTACTATGCCTCGGCCTTTTGGGCCGGCGTCGAGCAGAACTGGGACCATTGGACAGATTTGGAACGAGACCAGGTTCGTTCCTATTTCTCGAATCAAGACACAGCTCAGCCGCTGTCAGGGGCTCTTTACTCCGAGCTTCTTGATCTCACACCGCAACAGGGTGAACAGTTGGCGATAGACGAGATTCTCCGCCAGTTTAAAGCGGACTCGGCCGAGATCGCGGTGGCGAGTGCGCTGCACACACTAGAGGTGCAACGTATTCAGTCGTATTTCAATCTGTATCCCTACTAGGAGCACGCTCCTAATGGGCCCTGGGCCAATGGGGCTCGGCTACTGGTTTGCGGCGGCGAGTTTGGCGATGAGCTGAGCGAACTGGTCGCGTTCGGCGTCGGTGAGGGCCGAGAACGTGTTGGGGCTGTTCCAGAGGGTTTCGGGGATGGTCTTTTTGAGTCGCCGGCCTTTGGCGGTGAGGACGAGATTCTTTATCCGGCGGTCGGTTGGGTGTGGCTGTCGTTCCACGAGCGCGAGTGATTCGAGCCGGTCAGCGACGATGGTCACGTAGGACGGGTCGAACTCCATGCAATGGGCAAGCTCGTTCATCGGCATCGGATCATCGATAGTTCGCAGGGCCCAATAGTCGGTGTTGGTCATCCCGAATTCTTCGAGACGTTCGTTGACATGGTTGACCACCAGGGGCATGAAGTTGAAGAGCACGTCGGCCAGCTCGGCCGTAGCGGCGGCTCGGGTTTGATCTGCAGCCATAGCGGACATGCTACCCGCAGTCGCTCCTTCATTGAGACACTGAATAGTAAAGTGGGGGAAAGGTTTTGTTATTCAACTATTTCTGGCATCCTGTTTCTGACGTTGCGATCTTCGCAACCTCGCTGGTCGCAACCCACACACGGAGCCCGCAATGCCATTGCAGGACAATCCCAAGGCATCCAGTTGCTGTATCCACATGAGGGCGGCCTGACATGGAAGCACTCGAATGGATCACAACCATCTTGCTGGTGATCGCGATGGGCGGCATCGGAGCCATGAAACTCACCGGCAACGAAGAGGGAGTCAAGCAGGCAATCCGCCTGGGCTATGAAAATATCCGCATCCCCATCGGCATCGGCGAAGTCCTCGCCGCTGCTGGTGTGCTCATCGGGGCTGCGGTCACCGATCTTGAATGGCTAGGCGCAGCGGCCGGGATCGGAATCATCGCCATGATGATCGGCGCCGCGGGCTTTCACCTGCGCGCCCGCGACAAGTTCGAGACCCTTCCCTCGATTGTTGTCCTCGTCGTCGCTGTTCTGTACCTGGTCGCCATCAACGCGAACTAGACACCCAACCGAACCGACTCGACCTTGGTCGGACCATCGAAGGAGCAGCAAACAACGTGACCTTGACACTAGGTAGCGGTCCCCTTGCAACTGGGGCACCCGACACCACCAACTACACACTGGACGGACCTCAACACAAGCTTCTGTTCTCATCGTTCCCTCGCCGGATCCGAGCCGTGTTCGGCGGAGAAACGATCCTTGATTCTGAGCGGGCCATGCTCCTGCACGAGTCCAACATCTTCCCAGTGCTCTACACGCCCATCGACGACGTGTCCATGGATCTGCTCACCAAAGCCGATCACTCCACGCACTGCCCCTTCAAAGGCGACGCATCCTATTGGACCATCGCCGCCGGCAGCCGGGTCGCCGAGAACGCAGTCTGGGGATATGAAACACCGATTAGTACGGCGCCGTGGCTCGCTGGCCACGTAGCGGTCGAATGGGGCCGCGTCGATCACTGGTTCGATGAAGACGACGAGATCTTCGGCCACATCCGAGACCCCTACCATCGAGTCGACGCCCGCCCTACCAGCCGTCGAGTCCAGGTCAGCATCTCCGGAGAACGCATGGCCGACACCACAAACGCGTTCGTTATCTCCGAAACCGGATTCCCGAACCGCTACTACATCCCCGTAGCTGATATCGAGACCGACCGGTTCCGCGAGTCCGAAACGACTTCGCATTGCCCCCACAAAGGCGATTCCACATACTGGAGCCTCACCAACCCCGAAACTGTCGATGTCGCCTGGAGCTATGAGGCCCCCCTCGAAGAAGCCACCAGAGTGGCCGGCCACTGGTCCTTCGACGGTCCCAACGTCGAGACGACCACCGAATGAGCTCTCCTGGAAAACGCCGCTAGCGGTCTCGGCAGGAACGTCGAGACCCTGGGGCCGTCGGCGACGCGACCGACGGAGTAGGCGCCCAACGTAAATGTGAACTGGGCTCCAAGGGAGACATCAAGATGAGGGACCGTCACAGAATGGGTGCCTGAAAAGACACTGACGGTCGCTATCGACGAGATCGAGAAGCAACCGGTCACGCAGGCCACCATGACGTTCACCCTCTCAGACGGTGTCGATTCCACGCCCCTCACCATGAGCAGGGACTACGAACCCAAGGACGCCCACTGGCCTTCATTTTCGGGCCCATCCTCGACCGGATGATGCACAGGGGATTCAATGGCTTCATCGACAGCCTCGAACCCGCAGCACAAGCCCGGGCCGCAGCCTGAACAGACAAGCCCGTTTCGGCACGCGGAAACGACAAGACACGGTTCGCGCATCACCCCGGCGAAGTCGATCGATTTGAATCGGGACTCTGCGACGCGCCGCTCGGGCCGGAGGGCGCGGCGGGTCATCACGAACGCGCCACTCATGGTCAGGGCTTTCTTGCTCTGTGGGGTCGTCTCAGTTCGCGGTTTCGTTGCTTTGTGCCTCGTTGGTCAATGTGTGTCCTCGGTGTGGGCGTGCAGGCGGCGGTCTCTATTCGGTTGAGGAGTTCTATGAGGGTGTCCGCTTCGGAATCATTCAGCGTCTGTCCGATGACTCGATCGATGATTGCCTCGAACCGTGGCGCGAATTGCTCCACGACCTTGCGGCCGGCTGGGGTAAGGATGACCTGGGACGCTCGGCGATCGTCGGGGTCTGGCCCTCGCTCAACAAACCCGGCCGCTTCGGCTCGGTCGATGCTGCGTGAGATGTGACTCGGGCTCAGCAGGAGCTGTCCACTCAACTCAATCGCTCGGAGACGATTGTTGGGTGCTTGGTCAAGGCGCACGAGTAGGTCGACAATCGTCGAATCTTGGCCAATGGGGACAACGGCCTCGTTGTCGATCAGGCGGGAGACGGCCGTTTGAGCTGAGAGCAGTGCGCCGGAGCATTTCAGCGTGTTCGCCGCCAGCACGCTCGATGTGTCAGGGGTAAGTGCCATACCTCACAGTATAGATTGGTTTAACAATCATTGTCTACACACTTATATTGAATCTGCACACAACTAATGCGTAGACAATCACTCAGGAGGGTCCTCCACGATGACTAGTACCGCCACCCGCGATCCGAAAACTGATCACCTGCTGGCGCCGCAAAAATCGGCCTGATCCTGATCGGCGTCATGTACGACACGCCCATCATCTTGTCCACCATCGCAGTCACCGCTGGCTTCCAACAAGACACCACCAGCACACGAGCAACCCATTCCTGTGGGTTGGTTGGCCGGCCTGAGCTTCTGTTTCTCGACGAGCCGACTGCCGGCCTCGACCCCGAAGCCCGTCGGGCGATGTGGGACGTAATCGCCGGACTCCGGGCCCAGGGCGGGACGGTGTTGCTCACCACCCACTACTTGGAAGAGGCCGAGGTATTGGCCGACAGGATAGGGATCCTGCTCGATGGCCGACTGCAGGAGGTGGCCGAACCCAAAAGGATCGGGAGTCGTCACAACGCGCTGGCCCGAGTTCGTTTCGTACCCACCGACAAAGCCGCGGCCGATTTCCGGGCGTGGGACCGCGACGGCGAGGCGATTTGGTTCGAGACCGACCGCCCAGCCGAGGCGGTGGCCAGGCTGGTGGCTCGGCATGGCGAACTGCCGGAATTGACCGTGACCCGCCCTCTCTGGAGGACGCCTACCTCGACCTCATTCATCGATCGCACCCAACCACTTCGGAGGCACCCCGATGACAATCCAAACCGCAACCAACGGCACCACAACGTGGCGCCCACCTCTGTTCCGGCTGGCCCGTCTACGAATGATCTTCGGTGGCGAGATCGAGAGCACCGGTGTCGACGTGAGCCAATACTTCGTGGCCGGCATGCTGGCTTCGACCGGGCTCACCGTCGGCTTCCAAAGCCTGTCAGGCCAACTCGCCCTCGAGCAGGACAACGGCACACTCAAGCGGCTATCCGGGACCCCCATGCCCAAGTCGGCCTACATGGCTGGCAAGGTCGGACTGGTCGCCACCGTTGCCTTCATCCAGGCGACGGTCATGTTCGCTCTCGGCCTGGTCTTTTTCAACGTGGCTCTGCCCGACGGCCGGGGCTGGTTGCTGCTCGGCGCGGTCCTGGTTCTCAACCTGACTATCTGGACCCTGCTCGGACTGGCCTTCAGTCGAGTGATCCGCAACCCCCGGGCTGGAGCAGCGGTCGCGGTACCGCCAGCCCTCATCCTGCAATTCATCTCCGGGGTATACATCACGTTCGACACCCTCCCATCTTGGCTCCAGACAGTGGCCTCGGTCTTCCCTCTCCGCTGGGCTGCCCTCGGCATGAGACAGGCCCTCCTCCCCGACGAGTTCCAGGTGGTTGAGCCGGGCGGGCGTGGCAGACCGGCACCATGCTGATCGTGCTCTGCGCCTGGCTGGTCGCCAGCGGCGCCTTGGCCAGTCTATTCTTTCGATGGAGGGTCCAGGAATGACAACAACAGCGGCCGCGGTTCGACAACGAAAACTGGCTGTTCCTCACCTTCGTTCTCTTCGCTGTTTGCTTCTCCGCCGGTCAATGGCTGGGGGTCGCCCTAGCCGGGGCAATGTCGATCGTGTGGACAACGGCCTGGGTCATGTCGGACGAGCCGGCGTGGGTGCTCCCCATACCGGGGTTGGTTTTCGTCGTGGGAGCTCTGCTGGCGTTGACGATCTATCGAGTCGAGCAGACCAAAGAAAAGCAGGCGGAACTCATTCGCCAACTCACCACGACGCGCCAGGAACTGGCCGCTTCCGAACGCTCAAAAGGGATCCTGGAGGAACGAGCCCGGTTCGCCAGCGAGATCCACGACACCCTCGCTCAGGGCTTTACGTCGATCGTGCTGGTCAACAGAGCTGCCCTCCGCACCGGCGACACGCAACGGGCCCTGGCGTCAAACGAAGCCACCGCGCTTGAAAATCTCGATACCGCTCGTCGGCTTGTCGATGCCATCCGGCCGTCCGAGCTCGACGCCGCCTCGCTACCCGATGCCATCGACCGGCAGGTCAGCATCTCACTCCCGGCCGACGTCCAGTCCCGGTTCCGGGTCGTTGGCCAACCCCGCTCGCTCAACGGGACGGTCGAAGTGACGCTGCTGCGGGCCACACAGGAGGCTCTGCTCAACATCACGAATCACGCCAATGCACAACACGTCCACGTCGCCCTTTCCTATCTCGACGACGTGGTCGCCCTTGACGTGCGCGATGACGGGATCGGCTTCGTACCCGGCGCCGTACACGATCGAGGGCAACTCACAGGGGGCCAGGGGCTTCGGGCACTAGAGAAACGGACCCACTCGTTGTCTGGAAAGTTGACGATCGAAGCAATGGAGAGCGGCGGATCGGTGGTATCGGTGCTCCTACCGGCAGGCGGGCCGTGACCATCACCCTGGTAGTGGCCGATGACCACCCGGTGGTCCGTGGCGGCCTTGTCGCCCTCATCGGGGCCGAACCCGACATCGAAGTCATCGCCGAGGCAGCCGACGGTCATGAAGCAGTCACCCAAGCCCTAACCCACCGCCCCACCGCAGTGATCATGGATCTGCAAATGCCGAATCTCGACGGCCCAGCAGCCACAGCAGCAATCAAGGCGTCCTGGCCCGAGGCCATCATCATCATGCTGACTACCTACGACACCGACGAAGCCATCGTTCGGGCAGTCGAAGCGGGCGCAGCCGGCTACCTGCTAAAGACACCCCACCCGACGACCTGATCCGAGTGATCCGCGAGGCCGCTGCTGGCGAGACCGTACTGTCGCCCCCTGTGGCCAAACGTTTGGTCGAGCGGCTCCGCGGCCCCGATACGTCAACCCTGTCGCCTCGAGAGATCGAGGTGCTACGACAGGTTGCCAGCGGCAACACCAACGCCACGATCGCCGAGCACCTCTACATCAGTCAAGCCACCGTCAAGACCCACCTGCTTCACATCTTCGACAAGCTCGGCGTCTCCGACCGTGCCGCAGCCGTGGCCCGAGCCTACGAGAACGGCATCCTCTCCAACTAAGTGCCGGTAAGTGCCGGCTTCGTCGTCCTCATCGCCGTTTTCCGTGTCCCGCACGAGGAGAAGGTTTCTCCGTTGCCGTTCTCGCTATGTTGGGCGCGTGAACTCCGAAGCAATCGAGCCATGATCCTGCCCAAGAAACGAGACGCCCGCTTCATCACCATCCGCCGTGGGGGAACCCTCACCGATACCGATCATCGACTTCTGGCTTGGTGGGCGGCCGAGTGCGCGGAGCACGTACTTCCTCTCTTCGAGTCTGAACAATCGGCGGACTGGCGGCCCCGGCAGGCGATCGAGGCAATTCGTGCGTGGACTCGCGGCGAGATTAAGATGACGGAATCTCGCGCCGCAGGCGGGCATGCGATGGGAGCGGCCCGCCCGTTGAGTGGAGCGGCCCGGCACGCGGCATATGCCGCTGGCCAGGCTGGGGCGGTTGCGCATGTGGCCGCCCACGAACTTGGTGCGGCGGCCTACGCGATCAAGGCCGCTCGTGCTGCTTCACCCACTGGCGATGCGGTGGTGGCCGGGCATCGCGAGTGTCAGTGGCAACGCGACCAGCTTCCGGACGCCATTCGCGAGCTTGTCCTGGACGATCAACGTTTGCGCAACGAGATTTGCTGGTCGGTGTTCGAGGGTTGATGGACGGGAGACACCACCTCTCGCACCTACCTCAACGAACACGAAACCACCGCACCCCGAACTCAACCCCCGCAACACCCGACCCCGAGCCGTCCAGCCATTCTCATGAGCAATCGGGGCTGGCTCCGACAGGCGCGTGCTCCACGTCCTGTTGCCGAGGCCGAGGTTTAGGCGCAGCGTTCGCCGCTCAAACCCCGGGCGCAGAACGTCATACGTTCGATGGTGCGAAGCGCGAAGCTCTCGCCACCATCTTTCTCGACCGCGAAGATGTGCAGGCGGTAGCCGGCGACGGAGTCGTCGCCGAGTCCGATCACGTCGTAGGTGATCTCTCCGAGATCGCCGACCGAGGGGGAGACAGACTGGACCACCTTGGACTTCGGATCCTCGCTGGCAACCTCGGCGGCCACAAGCTCCGCCAGGTCGACCAAGGTCTCGGTGGTGGGTGGATCGCCGCCATCCACGAACTCGGCGGTGAAGTCATCAACCGGGCCGACGAAGGCCACAAAGGACGATCCGACCCACCCGGTCTCGCCGTCCACCGTCACCTCATACCAGATCGAGTTGGGAAGCAGGCGCGCCCGACCGGTTGCCACCAGATTCTCGGCTGTTCCCGCCACCATGGCCGTGACCGGCTCATCGTTGCCCGGTGCTGACCGCACGTTCAGTGAATCATCGTGAGCCACGCCCATAACCGCCAACATGTCACCGGCGTCTGGGAAGCCATCGAATTCTTGACCGGGGAGCGTTGTCTCCACAGACCCGCTTGTGGTGGTCTGGGCATCCCCGCCGGTAGTTTCTGACGTGTCCGGAGATGTGGTTTGAGACTCGGGTGGAGCGGTGTCCGGCGACGTTGATGAAGCGACGTCAGCGGCGATGGTGGACGCTCCGGCCGGGGCCGGGGTCACGCTCGAGGCGGAATCGGAAGCCGTTTCCGCGTCATCGCCGCCGCAGGCCGCCAGCATCATGGCGCCGACAATGGTCATCGTGATCGCCGGCCAAGCCGAGCGAACGTTCCGTTTCCTGGTCCCCTGGCCGGGAGACGACCCGGAGATTCGTCGTTTGGCCGAATGTGCTCTCATCGATCCTCGCTTCTCTTCCTTGCAGTTTATGGATAGAGAAGCGAGGATCAGTCGGTGAGCCTGCGATTCCAGCATCCAGGCCATGGCCGACGATCGGGTATCGTCGCCCTAGCGGCGTAGGTCCCGGACCACGGGAGTGGGACCTTGGACTCTTCACCGTCCCCGACGGTGACGTGATGATAACTAGAGGATCCTGGCCACAGGATCATGTGCGAGAACGACCGGATCACAGCAGAGCGGAGGAGGTCCGATGCGAGTGGTGGTGATTCCAGCCAGCAAATACGGCGGAACGGCCGAGATGGGACGGGCCATGGCCGAGACCCTTCGAGGCCGAGGCTTCGAGGTTGACGTCAGCCAGCCGGAACATATGTTTGACCTGTCTCCGTACGGTGCGCACATCATCGGCAGCGCGGTGTACCTCGGAGACTGGCTCGACCGGGCATCAAAGTTCGTCGACGACAATCAGTGCACCTAAAATGGGTCGGAGCCGCCGACGGCGACCATCGGGAGTGGGACGAGATCGAAGAGTGGGTCAACACCATTGCCGACGACCTTGCCACGTCCGACTACCGGGTCATAGACGGCATCGGACGAGACCACCGCTGACGCCCGGCCCGCTCCTCGGGACCTTGGACTCTTCGGCAGAACCGGACGATGGGAGACGATTCGACTATGACTTCCAAGGTTGTTGGTCCATCACCCTCCGATCCGCAGTCGCGACCGACCGAATACGGCATGTTGGTCGGGATCGATGATTCCAGCGGTTCCCGCCACGCGCTCAGATGGGCGAACGAACGCAGCGACCGGTTCGGTCCGGTTCAGCCACTCGTGGCATGGCACTTTCCCTGGTGGGCCCACACTTCGCTGTCTCCTCCCCTGGCCAGCGAGTTCGAATCGGCAGCTCGCCGGGGTGCAGTGGCTGCGATCGGGTCGGTTCCGATAACCGGTGCATTTCCGCCTATCGTCTGTCAGGGCCAAGCCGGGCCTTCGATCGTCGAGGCCGGCGCTTCTGCGGCCTTGATCGTCGTAGGCACCAGGGGCCGCAGTGCTTTGAAGGACACCCTGCTCGGTTCGGTCAGCGCCTACGTTGTGTCCCACGCCACCGTGCCCGTGGCCGTCGTTCCGGCCGACGCCCCGGTCGACGCCACTGGAACCAAGGTGGTGGTCGGGGTCGACGGTTCGGAGAACTCGTTGCAGGCGCTCATCTGGGCCATCCGAGAGGCCCCGGCCGCCGCCACCATCGAAGCGGTCCTCAGTTGGACCTATCCCCCGTCGCCCGCTCCAGAGCTGGCGGTGATGCTTCGGGATACCTGCGAGGACGATGCCCGGCAAACGCTCGACGCCACGATAGAACGGGCCTGCGAGCAGGCGGCGGATCGACAAGCGGAGATAGTCGGCCGACTGGAGTATGGAGACGCCCGCAGCATGCTCAACAAACGGGCCCGATCCTGTGATCTGCTGGTCATCGGGGCCCGGGGCCGAGGCCGCATCGCCCATCTCCTGTTGGGGTCGGTGGCCAGTGCGTTGGTCCACCAGCCGGCGATAACCACCGTCGTGGTGCCGAACCGGACCACGGACTGACAAGCGATCGATCGTAGCCCTTACCCGACGGCGGTCAGCGTGACGCCCGAACCGGCGACGTTGAGGATGGTCAGCTGGGTTCCGTCGATGTTGAAGCCGGCGGCGGCGCTTTCGAAGACGGTGCGAACTGCGGCCACATAGTCGGGCTGAGAACACTCTTCGCTTGTGGCCGGATCGACCAACCCGAACTGCAACTCGCCATCGTTGTTGACCGGACCACCGATGCTGCCATCACTGACCTCGACCATGACTACGATGTCCCGACATCCGTCAAAGATGCTCATCGTGGAGTCATCGTTGAAGACAACGGTTCCCGGGGCGTCGGTTGCCATCGCCATGGCGATATCGCCGTCGATGAACCCGTTGACCTCCCAGATGGTTCCGATGATTGGCCGATCGGGGTTGGCCACACTGGTGTCTGTGAGAACGAGCGTCTCCTCGCCGGAGGTTAGCCGTAGCTCATTGCCCTCAAGCTCCACCGATGGAGACCTTCCGAGAAAGGTGACGAGGAACTCGTCCTGGGCGTGACGGTCGGCATCGCAGCCTATTTCGGTCATGAACATCTCCTCGACAATGAGGAGACCTTCATCGAGTCGGTAGCCACCACCGGCCGAGTTGCAGCCAGCGCTCGCTCCCAGGGTGTCGACGTCAAAGTCCAAGCTGATTCGGGTTCCAGCCACCAGCTCCCGGACCCCATCAACCTCCACTACTTCGGTGGCCCAGAATTGCCTGCCCACCAGGTTCACGTTCCCGCCATCGGGATCTCCCCCGTCGGACGCGCCGGCATCAATTGTCGATTCGCCGCAGGCTGCGGCTAGAAGCACAAGAACGGCCAACAGCACCAAACGGCTCGGGAACGAACGACGGGTCTTCGAAGACTTCATGTTCCTATGACGTTCGAACTTCGAGCCCGGTTCCCGCTATCGGCACGCAATCTGAGCCCACCACTTCGGGATCGATGACGATCGGCTCCACGAGCTTGGCTGGGACTAGCTGCTCGGCGCTACTCCTGACGGCGAGCGCGCGGGTGGTCTGCCACCGTCTGCCACTCGGCCGGTGGCTCTTCCAGACCCAGCTCGGCCAACAACTGATGGCTAAACGCCACCCGACCGCTCAGATCACCGGAAACCAAGGCCAGCGCGGCCCGGGCCATCATCGACTCATCCTCGACCCATTGCTCCCGTTCAGGAGTGATCAGCTTGTGATGGACCACCCCGGGGGTTGCAACCACCGACGTTGGTGACAGCGCGTTGACGGTGATGCCGTCGAGGGCCAGCTCGGCTGCCAGGCCGGTGGAGAATCGTTCAAGGGCGGCTTTGACCATGCCATAGACGGTCCCGCCAGTCGCCGCCGAAGTCGGCTCGGGGTGAAGGGCGGCCTTGGAGGAGATGTTGAGGATGGAGCCTCCGCCGCGCTGCCGCATGCTCGGGACGACCAGCTGGGACAGCTCGAAGGGGGCTCTGACCTGGACTTCGAACATCAGGCGCCAGCGCTTCTCGGAGAAGTCGGAAACCGGCTCGAAGAACGTCACCGCACCGTTGTTGATCAGGATGTCGATCGGTCCGAGCTCAGCGGTTGTCTCGTCGACGACCCGTGCCCGATCTGCCGGTCGGGACAGATCGGCTGCCACCGGGTGGGCGATCCCGCCGGCCGAACGGATTCTGTCCACCGTTGTGGCCAGCGAACCCTCGAATCGGCTGTCGCCTTCGTCGACGGTGCGGGCCGTGACCGCAACCGCCGCTCCCTCGGCCGAGAGAAGCTCGGCGATCGCGGCGCCGATCCCCCGGCTCGCTCCGGTCACCAAGGCAATTCGATCGTTCAGCTGACCCATTGACCCACTTCAGCACAGCGTGACCCCGCCCGGCCAGCGCAGGGCGGGTGAGCATCTGCCAGCCGGATCTCAGCGATCGAAGTGCTGATAGTCCTTGAGCGTTCGGAACGTTCCACCCCACCGCCATCCGGCGGTGCCAAAGGCCCGGGTCACGCCGTCGCCCGGTCTGATCATGGCCCGCTGGTAGATGGCGCGGTCGACGTACTCGGCGCCGGTTGATGGAAGCACCAAAGACTCGGTGACGTACGGGTTCTGCACCGGATTGAGGTCGATCGCGGTGCCGTAGGAATGGCGCGACCATGAGCGACCGCCGGTAACGAGCCGGCAGTTGAACGCACTGGTGTTGTTGGCTGCCATCGATGCGTCATCGTCGGCGGCGAAGGCGTCGATAGGTGTGACCGAGGCGATCGGATATCGTGCCTCGTACAGACGCTCGAAGATATCGGCCACCTCAGCAGCCACCGAGACATCGACGATGAGGGTCCCTCGGCGGTGATTGCCGTCGAAGTCCACATGGTCGATCTCGACGGCCCGCAGATCCTCCGGTCCGACCGGACAGCCGGGGTGCCAGGACAGGGCGAGGTCTGACTCGGTCACCTCAGAGGTCAATGCCCGATAGTCGGGCAGCTCAACCAACGTCGTACCGGTTCTGGTCCGGTTCTCGGACGACTCGGAGAAGAGCAACACAAGCTCGGTCCTGGCCAATCCGGCAGCCATCTCGTCGAGCCAGTAGCCGAGGCCTTCGGCATCACCGGAGCGGCCAAGCACGTTGCCGTATACCCGATCGAGAAACTCTGCGTCAGACCCCGCTCCAAATCGGAGGGCATACTCCCTGCTGTTCAAGAATCCGTCGGCCACCGCCCGCAACGGGAGACCCGCTATCCGCGCCGCAACCCAGTAGTCGAAGCCCGATGAGTCCGGAGCGCGGTCGAGGACGGACCGATACAGCCGGTGAATCTCACCTTCCTCCGGTCGAGCACCGGCATCGACGGTGGCCTCGGCCGATAGGCCGCTCGACATAGCAGCCACACCCGAGGCACCGGGCGCAAAGGTTGCCAGCACCGCCACGGTCAACGCGACGAGGATCGGACCGTACACCGGCGCTCCCGTCGGACCGTGGCTACATTGGGGTCTGGCTCGCTCGTCCACCGCACGAGGGTACTGCCGGGCATCGGGACAATCGGGGTTTTGTGAGGGCCGCCTCGTGGTTGTCGACAGCGGGCCGCGGCTCGGCTTCCAATTCGTCGCGTCATTGGGAGCTCAGGGCTCTCACTCGCCCGCTGTCGACTGGTCGTCTATGCTATATGCAGAGCACAGATAGCTTTCGAGAGACGGAAAGGGACCCTATGTGGCTGTGGTGGACAGCGAACGTTATTGCCCTGCTGGTGGTGGTGCCACTGGTTGTGCTGTTGGCCAACCGGGTTATCAGGCCAGCTGTCGAGGTCTCGCGCTACGCCGATGACATTCTGGAACACGGTGTGCTGCTCACGGTAAACCTTGAGCCCGTTCCGGTCCTGGCCGACACGGTTGACTTGGTCGAAGGCGTTACCGGCCAAGCGGTTCGATACGTCACGGCCCTCCACCAGGCAATCTGACGAGGAGTTTGTACATGC
Source organism: Phascolosoma agassizii (assembly GCA_035593235.1). Lineage (NCBI taxonomy): Eukaryota > Metazoa > Annelida > Sipuncula > Phascolosomatiformes > Phascolosomatidae > Phascolosoma > Phascolosoma agassizii. The sequence goes on along the minus strand of JAVJHY011068563.1, from coordinate 5,802 downwards.
CGGCAGCCGCAATTATGACCCTGATCCTCACCGCGGTGTTGGTGCTCGCGCTGGCGTATTATCTCTTGCAGGTCGTGCTGATTTTGCGTCACGTCAATGATCAGCTTGGCAAGATCACCTTCGGTGTGCGGGCCATCGCCCATCAGACCGAGCCCATCGGCGAGCTGGTGGAGAACATGAACGGCAATCTAACCGCTGTGGCCGGAGCACTGGAGAACCTGGTCGACACCGCAGTCGCAAAGTCACAGCCGAACGCGGCCTAGGAGGAACAGGCGAGAATGACTCTTCAGTTTCAATGCAAGAACGTTGGGGTCACCGACTGCAAGCACACCGCCACGGCCGATACGGCCGAGGAACTGGTCGAGAAGGTGGCAGAGCATGCCGAAACCGAACACGGCGTCACGCTCAACTCGACCCTCGTCAACTATGCCCTGAGCACCGTGGAGGAAGTGTGATTTTCGGCCCCAGCGCCTGGTCTTGCTAGGCCCGCTCAAGGCTTCGGAGGTTGGAAGCCATGATTCGCTCCAACATACCGGTTCCGGACTCGACCACCAGATCACCGTGGGGATCGATGGCAGCCACCCTTCCCCGCGCTGAACCTCTTGGCAGTAGGGTCACCTTTACAAGCTGACCCATCAGCGGGTAGTTATCGCCAAAGGCCTCCAGTAAGGCCAGTGGGTCGCCTTCGAGCTGGGCCATCGTTGAATCGAGTTCCTCGATCACCGCGTGCAGCAGCCGCTCCCGGTCGTTGACGCCTGCCGCTTCGAGATCGACCCGGATGGAGAGCACCGCGTGCTCGATGCGATTCGGTCCGAGCTGCACTCCGACATTGGTGGAACAGAATGATTCGTCGGCGGCATCGGCAGCGCTGACCGAATCGGGCCACAACACCGAAGTCTCCTGACCTGACACCGCCTCCACCGCTCGTGCGGCAGCCAGCGTCACCGCCAACCACAGCAACGCTTCCTTGTTCGGAACAATCTGCGGACGGGTGACCATGGCCATCATCAGACCGTCGGGATGGCGAACCGTCCACGGCACGCCACCGCGCGAACGTCCTGATATCTCGGTGGAAACCGAGATGACACTGCCCGACGGCGCATCCTCTTGACGGGCCCAGGCCGATGCCAGCGCATCGACCGACATCCCCACCTCGAAATGGCGGACCTCAGCCACGGGCCCTCGCACCTCCGATTGCCCGCACCGCTTTATTCACTGCGACTCACCAACGGGTTCACCCGGTCGATCAACCACACCACTCGATCATCGGGAGATCGCTGTTGGGAGGCCACGATCGAACCGGCGGCCCAACGGCCTTCGGCAAAGGTGGCAGGACACTCGAGCGGCACCTCACACCGACCGTCATCGAGTTCGATGACCTCGTCGGCCGCCGACACGTTCTCCAGATCGACGGACGAAAAGTCGACCCGCAGTCCTCGCACCAGTCCGGTGAGAAACGAGTCACGCTCGTGGGCCGAGCTGGTCCCCTGTCTGAGTCTGGCGGCCTGGACTGCGTCGAGGCCTCGTCGGCCGCCGGCCTCCAGGACATGATCCCGGCCGACGGGGCTCAAGAGTTCCCACACCGTCAGATGCTCGCCCCAGACGATGGCATCGAGTAGCCGCTGAGCCGCGTCGGTCGCCGATTGGGCGGTCATGGACGCAGGCCCTTCGCTTTCGAACAGGGTGCTGTCATGGGCGGTCCCAACCGATCTCGGCCAGCATGTCCCGGACCCGGATCCGCTGTGGCCCGAAGAGCAGTAGGTTGATGGCCTCATCGAGGACGAAGTCTGATGCTCGTCGGTCCCCGGCCTCCAACATTGCGTGGGCCGCCATCTGGGCCTCCAGTGTTGCCTGAAGCATCGACTCCGGCAACTCCATCAGCACGGAAATCATCGTGCGAAGGGTCGCCACATATGACTCCGGGGGCTGCGTGATGACGGCACGGGCGAACTCGGTCAAACGCTTCAATCGTTGCTTGGGCGGCAGCCGTTCGAGCTGGACAAATCGCTGACGCAACACCGCCAGGCGTTCGATCTCATCCATCGATCCGAGGTACGACGCGGTGTGATCGGCGCGACCGGCTCCCGGCACCAGTTCTTCCAGCCGATGGTCCAGCGCCTCGGCGTTGACGTACGCCTCCTGCCAATGGGCTCGATGGAGGCGAGGATCAAAAATGTTCAGCGCGTCCTCGTAACAGACCAAGGCTCGTTGCAGGGAGGCCAAGTCGGCTCGGGTAACCAGCGCATGACCGAGGTTGTGCTTGGCGATGCCATGTTGGAAGGGAAACCCGACGCTGGTGAAGATGGTCAAGCACTGCTCGAACGCCTCGATGGCTCTATCGATGTGCTCATCGGCGGGATCTCCGGGTCGGTCGGTCCGAGGGTCGGCGGATTGCAGGCTGTACCAGCCCTTGTGAGTCACGCCAAGGGTGTGCCAAACCAGAGCCACGTGCATTGGTGCGTCCACGGTCCTGCCGATGTCGGCGGCCGCTTCCAGGACTCGAACCGCCTCCGCAAATCCTTCAACGGTTCCCATTGCACCGTGGGCCTGAGCCAGGTTGTGGCGAGTGGCGATCTGGGTCCTGCGGTGTTCATCGGTCTCGTTGGGGAGAACCTCGATGGCGGCGACAATCGCCTCCACCCCGTCATCGAGTCGTCCTGCTTCGGTAAGAGCGACGCCCAAATTGGACAGCACCGACGCCTCCTCCGCCTCGACACCCCGTCCAGCGAGCAACGACGAGGATCGGCGGAATAGCCGTAGCGCGGTTGAGGTATCACCCAACATTCGGTGCGCCGAGCCGGCAGCATTGAGCACTCGGGCATGCTCGACGGGGGCCCGGGCTTCGGTCAGGACCTCCGCCGCCTGTTCGTAGAGTTGGAGGGCGGCGCTCAGGTTTTCCTGCGGTGTTCCAGTTGGTTGTTCGGCCTTGGCCATGCCGAGTCGATAGGCCGCAACGGCCCACACCAGCGGATCGTGACCACGGGTCAGTGCAGCAAACCGCTGTTCCAATACCGCCACCGATTCGGCCGGGGAGTGGGCGTGGGTCTCAGCCATCGAGCCCGCTCGTTCGTTGCCCATTCTGGTCCAACAGGCCGGCAATGCATCGGTGAATTTCCTGGATGGCCGGTTCGATGGCCGCGGTCACCGTTTCAGACAACCCGATGGCCGGTGAATCAACGTCGACCGGTTGAACACCGACCATGCGCACGATCGGCGGAAGCACGCCGAGGGCTCGGGCCACCATCAGCGAGCGCTCCGGCGTTGCCAGGTGCATGTCGGCCAGAAGGTCATACTTTTCGTTGTGATCCAACTCGTGGACGTCGAGCACCTCATAGTCGATGACCATGACGGTTCCGGGTGTTCGCCGCCGGTCCACCGTGTCGATCACGATGATGGCATCGTATCCATCCTGCAACTCCTGGATCAGTTGGATACCGGCGATGCCCGCCTCGACCACGGTTACCTCAGGGGCTCCGGCTTGGCTGTCCGCGGCCATCAACCGATTGGCCACTTCGACGCCGAAGCCGTCGTCGGACCGCAGCACGTTACCAACCCCCGCCACCAGGATCCTCATCACGCCGGGTTTGAGGGCAGCGAGGTTGAGGGCTGCGGGGTCGAGGGCAGCGAAGTCTCGGCCGCTCGAAGGGCATACCCGTGGATCACCCACCACGCCGCATACTCTTCAAATTGAGCCCAGTCGGCGGAGGAGATGTTGGCCTTCCAATGTTCCGCCCGCTTGTCGATCTCGGTGCCGATCACGGTATTGAGCAACCGCTCCACCACCGGGGTCGGGAGCAGCTCGTCACCGGCGGGGCGACCATTCCGGATCTCGTCGGACAGCTGGACCGCCAGATGGCCAAGAGCATCGAGGTCGGGGTCCGACGGAAGATCGCCAGGCATGGCCTCGGCGTCGGCCTCCTCGACCCGGCGTATGCAGTATCCGACAAGAAACGCCGTCGCCGCCCAGTCGGCAAACTCGGGCAACGGCTGGGTCTCCTGTTCCGCGGCGATCATCTGCCGACGATAATCCGAGGCAGCCGTGCTGAGCGGATGAGCCTGGGCCAACGCCCGAGCGCGAAACGTCAGACCCGAGATCTGATCCTCATCGACCGTCACGACGCTTGGGCGGCCTGGTTCAGATCGGCCATGCCGATCATTTGGTCAGCCGACCTTTGATCTGCAGTCCGGTGGTTATGGACCCGGGAGCCGGTGGAGGGTGAGGTTCGGCGGTCATCTCCTCCACCTCGACCCTGCGGAAATCGACCCAGTGGGTACGAAGCGCCGCCTCGACCTGTTCGAGAATGGTTGCGTCCGATGCTGTGCAGCCGTCGCAACTACCGTGCAGCTTCAACCGAACGACGCCGTCTGCGATGTGGACAGCCTCCATGTCTCCACCGTGGGAGTGGAGGTAGGGCCGAACCTCACCGAGGGCGGCTTGCACTGCGACCCGTGCCGCCTCGACATCGACCGAATCACCGAGCCCGTAGGCCGTCAGCAGCGCACCGGCCACCGGATCAGCAGCCACCGCCTCAAGTAATACGTCGCCTCGCCACTCTCGGAGCATCTCCACCAGCCGACCGACGCCGTTGGCGTGGAAGACGTCGATCCAGTCCAGCAACTCGACCGCGGTCTCCGACACCGCCGCATCATCGTGTTTCGCCAGCTGTTCGGCCAACTCGGCGATGCGAGGGAGAATCTGATCGAACTCAAGCCGTTCGTCGGCCCCGCCGCTCATCGGAACGTTCCTTCGGTCATGCCGCCAGCCAACCAGCCAGTCATACAGTCGGCCAAGCGGCCAAGCGGCCAGTCATACAGTCGGTCATTGGAGGACTTCCTGGCGGACCATGGTCAGCACGTCGTCGACGGTGGCTTCCACCGCGTCGGAGAATCCGAGCCCGAACGAATCATCCTTTGGCTCCACCTCGATTACCACCGTGTCATCGGGGAACTCGCGGTAGTACCGAACAACGGCCAGGGTGTGGTCCAGGTCGATGATGCCGGTGGCCGCTTCGGTCAGGCGCTCGTGAACCTCCTCGTCCGGTGGCGGGGTGAGGTCGAGGTTGTACCTGCGGATGGTGCCGGGCGGAGACGGTGAGCTCCGTGGGCTGGTGGACTGGTTGGAAGATCGTCCCCAGGCGGATATTCAACTGGTTCCAGTTAGCGTCTATTGGGGCAGGGCGCCGGGACGTGAGCGTTCCTGGCTGAAGCTGTTGTTGGCGGAGGAATGGGGTACCGCCGGCGGGATACGACGTTTCTTTCGGGTTCTGTTCCACGGTCGCCATGTTCTGTTGAAGGTCAGTGAGCCGGTGTCCCTCCGACAACTTGTGGATGAGGATTTAGGAGCCGAGCGCACCGTTCGCAAGACAGCGCGACTGCTCAGAATACATTTCCGTCGCCAGCGGGGCGCCACGCTGGGCCCTGACTTGTCCCACCGGCGGCTGCTGGCGGCGCAGATCTTGCAAAGCGATACGGTACGTAAAGCGGTTAGCCGAGAAGTGACCACCGGCAAGCGTTCGGAGCGACGAGCTCAAAAAATTGCCCGCAAGTATCTCTACGAAATTGCTGCGGACTATTCCTATCCCATGGTGCGTCTTTTGGAGCGGGTATTGTCGCGGCTTTGGAATAGTCTCTATGACGGGGTCGACGTCTTTCATCTTGATAGCGTCGAGGACATTGCGGTGGGTAACGAAATTGTTTATGTGCCCTGCCACCGTAGTCACATCGATTACCTGTTGCTCTCCTACGTTATCTATCGCAGAGGATTGGCACTGCCCCATATCGCTGCTGGTGTGAATCTGAATA
>JAVJHY011067481.1:0-15443 GCA_035593235.1 Phascolosoma agassizii | reverse complement strand
AATTATCTGGCGATGGATTACCTGTCGACTTTTTTGTCGCAATATCCCGAGAGTAAAGTTGAGTTCGCTGTCGGCAATACCCCACATGTCGTAGAAAAGGTACTCAATTTTGAGGTCGATATTGGCCTGATCGAAGCAGAGGTCAATCACAGTGACCTAGCGGTTGAAGCTTGGCTGGAAGATTCCATGTGCCTGTTTTGCAGCCCAGACCACCCACTGGCAAGCAAATCCAATCTCACTAAAAAAGACCTGTTAAATTGTAACTGGATATTGCGGGAGGCCAAATCGGGGCATCGACAAACGTTCGATCGAGCCATGCAGGGGCTGCTACCCGATATGAAGATTCGTCTTGAGCTTGGTCACAATGACGCCATTAAGAACGCCGTAAAAGCTGGGTTGGGTGTCGGCTGTCTATCTGAATTAACCGTCGCTGAAGATATTCAGCGGGGTATGTTAGTGCCTCTCACGGTCAAAAATCGCAGCATGAAACGTAATTTTTATTTTATACGCAATAAGTTGGCGCCGACCAACAGTGCCGTGGATGAGTGGATCAGGCTGTGTAAAAGCATCAAAAAATAAGCGATGCTCTATCGTCTGGTGTGTTCTTAATATTTAGGCTCAATGAAAATTTTACGGTAGTTCTTCAATAAGGATGGCTGTGGCCCAGAAAGATCAAATACAACATTCTCGGTCGACGTGAAACCTACTTAAGCTGTTTGGCTTATCTACCTCAATATTTATTTAGAGCGTTGATGTGGAGATGTTCTCAGGGCTGAATAGTTTTCTCGACGGCTCCGAATCATGGAGCTGGGGTCAAAAATTCCTTAAAAACATAGGCACAGATTATTGTTAAAGTATTTTAGCTTTTTGTTCATTGGTCTTTTGGCTCTGCTTGTCGTTGCTTTTTTCTTAGGGGCTGGGCAGTTCGTCTCTTTTAAGTCCGGTAGCGTTGAGGCCATTACCCCTGAACTTATTTATCGTTTAGCGGGCGATGAGCACATCCCCGGGCAGGTGACTGTGCATTTTAGGTCGAGTTCACCCTTTGCGCGCCACCAAAATTACATCATTTTTCAGTTGGAGTTGGGTCAAAAAGAACTGCTACGCTTGGGTGAACTTAAGGTTGCCAGCGATCTTACTACCGACTTAGACCACCATTACAGTGTGTTTGCTAATACACACGGTCCGGTTGATCGGTGGCGAGGTTATATGGATAAGCAATACTTGGTGCTAAGAGTGCCTACACGTTATGTGGCTTACCTTGATTATTGGCTAGATCTCGTAAGCCCTGCAGAATCTGCTAAACGCAGGCTAGGTACGGCCTACAGATTACAAAGTATTAAAGAGCCTGGCGGTGAGTGAGAATTACACGTCCTGTAAACTGCCCCCAAACCAGCGGTGGCCGGAGATAGAGGTGCCCATCCCAAAGGGGTGAGAGTTGGTAGTCTTTAGCTAAAAGCTAAAAGCTAATAACTAATAACTAATAACTTCTCTTAAATCTCTAAATCTTTACCTACCTATAACCAAATACTCACTTCTATAACCCTGTAGTTCTTGGTAGTATCCGCACACGTAAAGTAATGTGAATTGGTTCATTGTGTAGCGCTTTTTTTTGTGACCGTTAGCTACAGGTTACTTGCAGCTTGCTGGATCCAGTCGCTAGTTAAGGGCACATCCGTGTAGGCCAAAACTAACAACTAACAACTAACAACTAACAACTAACAACTGGTTTTTTCATGGACGATTCAATATCCCCCTTTGGTCAAATCACCAAAGCTGTAATCCCTGTTGCCGGTCTCGGCACGCGTATGTTGCCAGCCACTAAGGCCATTCCCAAAGAAATGCTACCCATTGTCGATAAGCCGCTTATCCAATATGTAGTGGATGAAGCCGTTGCAGCGGGTATCACCGAAATTGTACTGGTAACCCACACCAGTAAAAACGCCATCGAAAATCACTTTGATACCTCCTTCGAGCTAGAGGCTCAGTTGGCTGCCAAGGGCAAGCTAGCGCTATTAGAAGAGGTGCAGTCTATTGTCCCTAAAGGCGTATCAGTCATCGCCGTGCGCCAAGCCGAGGCCAAAGGCCTTGGTCACGCCATTGCTTGCGCCAAGGCAGTAGTCGGGGATAACCCCTTTGCTGTGTTGTTGCCCGATGTATTGGTGGATAAGTATCAGTCAGATCTAAGCACCGATAACCTCGCCGCCATGGTGGCTAACTATCACCGCGCCGGGGCCAGCCAAATCATGGTTGAGCCCGTGGCTTGGGATCAAGTGGACAAATACGGTGTCGTGGATTGCCTAGGGGCAGATCTGCATGAAGCCACCACCGCCAAGATTGATGGCATGGTGGAAAAGCCACCAGTAGATGCTGCACCTTCAAATATGGCGGTTGTCGGTCGTTATATTCTGCCTTCTGCCATCTGGTCACTTCTTGATAGCACCCAGCCTGGCGCCGGTGGTGAGATCCAGTTAACTGATGCTATTGATGAGTTGTTACAAAGTCAGCCTGTCGAGGCCTACCGTATAAAGGGTAAGAGTCATGACTGTGGTAATAAGTTGGGTTATATGAAGGCGCAGTTGGAGTATGGGATGGCGGATGGTGACATTGGGGAAGGGTTTAGAGAAGCGATGGGGCAGTTGTTAGCTATTAGCTACAGGAGTTGTGCGACCGTTGGTCTGTAGTATGAATCTGATAAAGTAGGATCTGATACTTTTTCTTGTTTGTAATTATGTAGAAATCGCATTAAATAAGTTTGTGATGGTGTGTTTTTAGGAGAGGGGTAGTCTAAGTGTTGCTGTTATGTAGTGGTATGCAAAGATCCGGTTCGACGCTTCAGTATGAACTTGTAAAAAAGATTTTAACTGCCATTGGCAAGAGCTATAGTGAGTACGGCTTTGCGCAAAGAGAAGATGAAAGGGATGTTCTACGATTTTTTCGTTGTACAGTTGCCGATTTCTGCCTGGTTAAAACCCATGATTTTCTAGATGTCGATGTGATTGATAAGGTTGTGATCTACTCTTGGCGAGATATTAGAGATGTTGCTGCTTCAATCAAAAATAAATTTGGAAAAAAAGATAAAATATTGTTAGCAACAATAGATCGATGTGTTAGAGAGCACTATAAAATAATTAAAGTCTCTGATGTCACTCATAGCTATCACTCTTTAGTGAATGAAAAGGAAAAGTGTTTATTAGAGTTGGTTGAATGCTTAGGGTTTAGTCAAAAGGAGTTGGATGTTGGTCGTGTAATTGAATCTTTAGAGCATGAGAAAATCCTTGTTGAAAAGACCACTCCTATCGGTTCACTTAAAAGTAGAATGTTAAGGTGGAGTAATACTTCAGCAGCAAAGAAAATATCGTCGAAATTACAGCTGTCAAAGTCATTTAAAGCAGCAATAAGGGAAGGGTTGGTGCGAGGTGGTGTTGGTGCTTTTCATTATGGGCATATAACTAAAAATAACGGTGAGTCAGGAACATACGCCAAATATTTATCAGAGGATGAAATTGAATATATAAATGATAATTACCAAGGGCTGTATGAAAAAGAATAGCCTTTTAATTTTTGTAGCTATAATACTATTCTACTTAGACCTGCCTTTATTTATTGGTGGCTTTATGTTGCCTAGCGCAACAGGAATAATTTTCTTGATGTTTTTTATTGTGCGGCATACGCCACGTCCTTATCAGATGCGATGTTTTTTAGCTTTGGAGGGCTTACTTCTTGTTTATCTGGTATTTGGAATTGCTGGATACGATATAGGTTCATTTATATCGGCCCAACAGTTGGTTGTAGGTGTCATGCTTTTTTCATATCTAATAATTTATGCGGAGAAAGTATCTGATGCTACGCTTTCTGATGTTTTTTCTTTTACAATAATTATTATTTCTCTGTTTTCATCTTTAGAATATTTCGGCGTGCTTGGGGGGGTGAGCGATTCATTTCGTTCTTGGGCGTATGGTGACACCTCATACCTTTATCAAAACGATTATAGAGATTTAGTGTTGGTTGGCAATGTCAGGCCTAAAGTTTTTTCTGCGGAACCCTCTACGCATACTACTTTGCTAGCTTGTCTTCTCATTTGCTATCACTTTGTTACTAATAAAGCAAAAAAAATAGTTGAAACTCTAATTGTAGTACTTTGTGTGATGGTCTATTTTTTTACTAAAAGTCCGCAGCTTTTGCTTGCAACCATTATCTTTGCGGTTTTTAGAGTGAATTGGAAAAATAATACAGGTTTTAAGTTAACCTTGGTGTTGCCGTTTGTTGTGATGTCGGGGGTTTTTATTGGTCTGAATGTTGATCTTTATTCTAGGTTTGCTAGTTTTGGTGATGCGAGTGTTATATCTAGTGAAAATGTTCGATTATATTTTCCTCTCGTAACAATGATAGATACTATCGTTCATTATCCTTTATTAGGGGTTGGTGTTAGCAATAAAGATGCCCTTATTTCGGTTAGCTCAATATTAAGCGAAGTCAGCCGCGGGAATGATGTAAACGTAAATGTGTTGCTCGGTAGTTTTGCTATACCTCGAATATTTATATATTTTGGGGTGCTGGGGGGGGGGGTATTTTTTTTGATTTTATATAAAACTATTTTGAGGTTGAGCGGTAAGCAATTCTTAAAGTTATCGTTCCTCTTGCTGATTCTACTGTTTAGTATAGGGGGGTTTGAAAGAGTGTATTTTTGGCTGTTATTAGCGCTTGGGTATCGGAGTTGTTTGAGTTATGAGGAATATGATTAGGTATTTGGTTTCTGGCCTGCAGGTAAGGAAAAAAAGGCAGAGGCAGAGTGTTTTTCTTTATTGCAGTCGTAGAGGTGGAAGCACTATGCTAATGCAGGCGTTAGCCAGTTCTATCAATTCTATTTATATTGATCAGCCTTATTCAGGCTATTCGGCTTCCAATAAAAGACATCTTGATAGCATCCCGTTTGCGTGTAAAAGTGAAATGCTCTTTTTAGATGATGAAGACGAGGCTGAATTACATGAACTTACTAAATGTATATTGGAAGGTAGGTTTAAATTTAACACTTGCTATCGTATATTTAGAAAAGAATTCTCTTTCTTTTATGATAGGACAATACTAAAAATAACGAATGCTAAATCATATATAAAAAAGTTTGATGATGCTTTTTCGCCTATAAATATAGTGCTGTTGCGGCATCCTCTATTGGTGGCAAAATCTTGCTGCGATAACAATTGGGGTGTAACAAACCATGCCTTCCTAAATAACAAGATATTTGTTGAAACGGCATTGACTGCGGAGCAGTATGAATTTTCTATGAGGATAAATGAAAGTGGTACCTTGTTGGAAAAGCATATTTTAAATTGGTTTTTAGATAATAAGTTAGTAGTTGAAAATGCACCGATAGGCTGCGCTATATTTAGATATGAAGATTTAATTGATGACCCAGTTAAGGTCGCTGAGAGCTTAAAAAAGGTTATACCTGAGTTGTCAGTAAATTGTTTTGAAAGATCGTTAAGTAAGCCTTCGAAATCATCGGCATTTTCAAAGGGTTTGAGAGGTCTAAAGCTGGTAGATAACAGCTTGCCGAATAACAAAATTAATAATTTCAAAGCGAATTGTTCAGAGGGAGAGTTAACAGTGTTTGCAGAGTTGCGTCGACTATTTCCTAGCTTGGCTGTTTTTTATGAGTAATATAAGGAAGTTTGAATTGTATCTTTATGGATTGAAAGTATTAGCCCTAAAATTAGCCATGTTGTTTCCGTCAAGTTTCATTAGAAAATTTATCTTGAAACTTTTTGGTGCGCGTATTAAGGGAGGCGTTCACATATATGGGTCGGTTGACATTAGAAGCCCTAAGAATCTTACAATTGGTGGTTATACAGTAATAGGTGAGAGAGCGTTGCTGGACTCTCGAAAAGGGTTAGATATAGGTGATAATGTAAATATTAGTACAGAGGTTATGATTTGGTCGTTACATCATGATAAAAACTCACCTCGGTTTGAAGCTGTAGGTAAAACTGTTGTGATCGGAGATTATGCATGGATTTGCGCAAGATCTATTGTGTTGCCTGGGGTTAAGATTGGTAAAGGAGCTATTGTTGGTGCTGGCACCGTAGTAAGTAAGGATGTTGGTGATTATGAGATTGTTGTTGGTAATCCACAGCGTGTTGTTGGTCTTCGCTCTAGAGATCTTACTTATAAATTGGACAAGAATATCCCTTTTCTATGAAAAAAATAACAGTGGTAACGGTTGTTTATAATGCTCTTGCTTTGCTTAAAGAAACTGTGGGGTCGTTGGTCCTTCCTCAGAATGTTGAATACTTGATTGTAGATGGCTGCTCAAACGATGGCACCTTGGAGTATTTACAGGAGTTGGAATCAGTTGAAAAATTTGATGGATTTAGGTATGTTTCTGAGCCTGACGAGGGTGTTTATGATGCAATGAATAAAGCTGTAAGTTTAGCGGATGGCGAATATATTGTGTTTATGAATGCGGGTGATCTTTTTTATGATGATAATACTCTAAGTGAAGTGATTGATTGTATCGAGTCGGAAGGTTGCCCTGATGTTGTCTATGGAGATCACTTTATTTTTGATGAGCTTAAAAGTAAGTATTGTGTGGCTAAGCGGCTTGATATTTTGTGGAGACGCATGGTTTTTTGTCATCAGGCAATGTACGTTAAAACAGAATTACAAAAAAAATTCCCTTTCGATTGCAAAAACTTGTCAGCAGATCATACGTTTATTTATTTGTTGTATTCACGGGGATGTAACTTCTCGTACATGGCTAAGCCATTAGCTAGATATTTAGATGGTGGTGTATCAGTTCAGAATTATCGGAAAAGTATTAGGCATCGTTATCATGGTGTTGTAGAGCAAACTGAGGGGGGAGGGAGCAAGTTAATTGTGGCCCTTTATTATGCGTGGACTTGGTTGGTTGAACCTGAAAAATATAAGCTTGGTAGATTGATTAAAAAATGAAGATAGTTTTTGTAACAACTCAAAATCCGTATAGCTCTGTTGGGGGGTTGGCGCTATATTCTCGTCAGATTCTAGACACACTCGCAGATAAGTTTAAGGAGGCTCAGATTGAGGTGTTGGCGTTGGTGGAGGGAAATAGTGTTTGCAACTCAACCCAAGTACGTGAAATAAAGGTTAAAAAGAACGATTTAAGGAAGAAGGTTGTATCAGTCTTCATGTTTAGATCTTTTAGTTTTATTAGGTATCTTCCTGATCTTAAACCTTACAAGAAAATGATTAATGATTGTGATTTACTGATAATTAATCATAGGTCGGTGTTGGGGGTTGGGGGGCTTGTAGAGTGGAGTTTGTTTGGTGGGCAAGTAGTTTATATAAATCATAATGATGAGTTTAATAGCATTATGAGTTTGGCTGATTTGGAGCGGAATCCTTTTAAAAAATTGTTGGCTCAACGCGAGGCCAAAAAGGTTTATGTCGAAGAGTTAAAGTTAATGCAGAAATGTAACGCGGTGTCATTTATAAACCAGAGTGACCAGCGGGTATACAGATCTGCTTTGTCTGAGGCGATAACTAATAAGTTTCAAGTAATACCTATATATATTAACACGCCAAACACTTCAGCTAAGCTTGTCGGTGACTATAGTAAGACTATCCTCCTGATTGGATCATTTGATTGGTTACCAAAAAGAATGAATGCTGAATGGTTATCAAATGAAGTTTTTCCACTTGTCTTGAATCAGGTTCCTGAAGCTAAGCTTTTGATTGTGGGTCGGGCAGCTTCAGAGTTAAGTGTTAACCAGGAAGGTGTAAGTGTATATTCTGATGTTGCGGATGTTAAAGAATTTTATAATAAAGGACTTATATTTGCTATTCCTGAGAAGCAAGAGGGTGGGCTTAAGATAAAAAGTGTAGAGGCAGCCTTCCATGGTAAAGCTATTGTAACCAGTCGAGCTGGTGCTAGTGGTTCTGAATTAAAGGATAAGTATGAGTGTTTATATGCAGAGCTAGAAAAAGATGAATTTTCTGACAAGTTAGTTCGATTGTTGAAGGATGAAAAGTTAGCTGTAGACATGGGGGTTAATGCGCGCTCTAAAGTTCGCGAGTATTTCGATTCGGAATTAATTAAGGCTAAGTGGTATGACTTTTGGAGTGGTTTAGAGTGACTCAAAAATTACTGTTAGTTTCGCCATTTTTCTTTCCAGAGCCAATATCAACAGGTAAGTACAATACTTATTTAGCTAAGTCTTTTTCCGAACATGGTTGTGATGTCGATGTGTGTTGTTCGCATCCGGTTTATCCCAAGTGGATTGTGGAAAAGACGGAAGTTCAATTGGAAGGCGTTAATGCAGTCCGTGGTGGAGGCTGGCTCAGATATCCATCCGGTCAGCTGTTGAGGCGGTTGGTACTTGAATTGTGGTTTTTTATGTATGTTGGCAAGGTGCTACTTTGTAAGCGAAAGAACTATGATTTAATTGTCCCTGTATTTCCTCCAAGCTTATTTATGTTGCTACTGCCATTACTGCGGCCTAAATCATCCAAGGTTGTCGGTATTGTGCACGACCTGCAAGGGATCTATGCGCAGAATCAAGGGGGGTTAGCCCGTAGACTTGTATGCTATGCGATCAATTTGGTCGAACGTAGGGCTTTTCATGCTTGTGATTATCTTGTTTTCTTGTCTGAAAGTATGCGGCGCGTAGCAATTGGCGCATATGATCTTGAACCTAAGAGCTCATCTGTTCAGTATCCATTCGTTACTATTTCTCCCGATGTGGATGCGAATGAACTAGAATCGATTATTCCCGATGATCAGTTGTCAATAGTTTACTCTGGTGCGCTGGGTGAGAAACAAGCGCCGGATAAGCTTGTGTTACTTATGTCGAAAATAGCTGATGCGCACAAGGGGGCGAAGGCCTACATATTCTCGCAGGGACCTATTTTTGAGCGGTTGAAGAAAGATCATGCCGGTGAATATTTTGAATTTCTGCCTTTGGTTGATGAGGTGCAACTACCTGAACTTTTGGCCCGCTCAACTGTTCAGATTATCCCTCAGGAAACGGGAACCTCGGATGGCTCTCTACCTTCTAAGCTTCCTAACCTTTTAGCGTCAGGTACAAAGGTGCTTTGTATTACAGATGCGGGTAGTGAGCTGGTTGTGATCATGGAGCGTTATTCCAATGGTGTGGCTGTACAAACGTGGGAGATGGATGTTGTAGTCGAGAAGGCCATTACTTTAATTTCAACTTCCGCTAAAGCTAATGATAATACTGAACTTCTCCAACAGTTTACACTTGATGGGTTGATCGCAAAGATCAATTCAGTAATTTAATTTAGGGTTTAAATATGGCTACGGCGGTAATATTTGGCGGGACTGGCTTTATAGGTTCATTCTTTGCCTTACAGTTGCTCAGGGATGAAAGGGTCTCCAAAGTTGTTTTGGTAGACATTAAACCTATTTGTACTGATCGATTTTCACACCTACTCAAGACTGATGTGGATTCTGGCGCTATAGAATATCGTACTTGTGATGTTCGTCAGTCTATATTAGAGCAGCTAGGGGAGGTTGAAGGTGTTTCTCTTGTTGCTAATTTTGCAGCGATACATCGTGAGCCTGGCCACGAAACTTCCGAGTATTATAAAACCAATTTATTAGGGGCGGAAAATGTTTGTAATTGGTCTGCTGGTATGGGTTGTAATGACATTATTTTTACAAGCAGTATCGCACCTTATGGTCTAGGCGAAGAGGCTAGAAGTGAGAGTAGTGTCCCTGCACCTGTCTCTGCCTATGGTGGGTCAAAATTGGCAGCTGAAAAGATTCACTTAGCCTGGAAGGCTGGAGCTTCGGCTAGGCGCTTAACTATCGTGCGTCCGGGTGTTGTTTTTGGTCCTGGCGAGGGTGGTAATGTTTCTCGCTTGATTAAAGCAACTATCAAAGGCTATTTCTTTTATATGGGTAACGAGGATACCCGTAAGGCAGGTACCTATGTAAAAGAGCTGACTCGTGCAATGCTTTGGGTACACGACAAGAGTAATAGTACTGGAGTTTCATTGTTTAATATGACAATGGCCCCTGCACCCTCAATGAGTGATTACGTCAATACTATTTTGAGTGTGTCCGGTAAAAACAAGAAGATTTTAACAGTGCCTTTTTGGCTGCTTTATCCTGTATCGTTCTTTGTTGAGGCCATTGCCCGTGTGGTTGGTGTTAATCAGCCAATTAGTCCGGTTAGATTGAAAAAGTTAGTACGTTCTAATTATATCGTTCCGCAGTTTCTGATTGATAATGATTATGAGTATAAATATACACTCAACTCAGCACTTACTGAGTGGAAGAAGATAGCGCCTGAAGAATGGCTTCAGAGTTAAAAAATAAAGTGTTTGGCTGTTAGTTAAAGAGACTGAAGAGCTAAGAAAAAAATCACATATAAGGAAAACATTGTGTCAAAAAAAGTTGCATTAATCACCGGTGTTACCGGGCAAGACGGCTCATACCTTGCAGAGTTGTTGTTAGAGAAAGGCTATGAAGTGCATGGCATTAAACGTAGGTCTTCTTCGCTGAATACTGAGCGTGTCGACCATATCTACCAAGATAGCCATGAAGAAAACCCAAGTTTTTTTCTGCACTATGGTGATTTAACCGACTCGTCTAATTTGACGCGTATTATTAATGATGTGCAGCCAGACGAAGTCTATAACTTGGGTGCGCAGTCACATGTAGCGGTATCTTTTGAGTGTCCTGAATACACTGCAGATGTTGATGCGATGGGTACTTTGCGTTTATTGGAAGCAATTCGCTTTTTAGGCTTAGAAAAGAAGACTAAGTTTTACCAGGCATCGACTTCAGAGCTTTATGGTGAAGTGCAAGAGATCCCGCAAAAAGAAACCACACCGTTTCATCCTCGTTCACCCTATGCAGTGGCTAAAATGTATGCCTATTGGATCGTGGTTAACTACCGCGAATCTTACGGTATGTATGCCTGTAACGGGATACTATTTAACCATGAGTCGCCGCGCCGTGGTGAAACCTTTGTTACCCGTAAAATCACCCGTGCTATCTCCAATATTTCACAAGGGTTAGAGAAGTGTTTGTATTTGGGTAATATGGATGCACTGCGTGACTGGGGCCATGCTAAAGATTACGTACGCATGCAGTGGATGATGTTGCAGCAAGAAACACCCGATGATTTTGTAATCGCAACGGGTAAGCAAATCTCTGTGCGTGAATTTGTATCGTTGTCGGCCAAAGAAGTCGGTGTTGAACTTGAGTTCACGGGCGAAGGCCTTGATGAAATTGGTACAGTTAAATCCATAACAGGCGATAACGCCCCAGCATTGAATGTGGGTGATGTGATTGTAAAAGTTGATCCGCGTTATTTCCGCCCGGCAGAAGTTGAAACTTTGTTGGGTGATCCTTCTAAAGCGAAAGAAAAGCTGGGGTGGGTGCCACAGATTACCGTTGAAGAGATGTGTGCGGAAATGGTGGAGAATGATTTGGATGTCGCCAAACGTCACTCCTTACTTTCTAAACACGGTTACGATGTGAGTGTGGCTAAGGAATGATAGAGATAGATAACTAGATAACTAGATAACGGGATAACGGGATAACTAGTATCTCGCATCTTAACTTCCTAGCATCTAGCTATCTAGCTATCTCGCATCTAGAATCTGTATTCAAAAAAAAGGAGAGCATGGATGCTTTATGAAAACTTAGACGTATGGAAGCGTAGTCACTCAATGAGTGTTCAGGTTTATCTTGAATTAGATAAATGCCGGAACTACGGCTTTAAAGATCAGATTACTCGATCGATGTTGTCGGTACCCAGTAATATAGCTGAAGGTTGTGAGCGTTCCTCATTTAAAGAGCGCGTACGCTTTCTGGATATTGCAAAGGGCTCTTTGGGTGAATTTAAAACACAAGCAAGTATTGGTGTTCAGGCTGGTTTTATTGATCCACTTGTAGGTCAGGGGTGGATTAATGAGTCAGCGCAGCTGGCACGTATGCTGGCGAATCTAATGCAAACAATAAGGATCAAAGGCCAGAATTCTAGCATCTAGCATCTAGCATCTAGCATCTAGCCTATCTTTTTATGAAAAAAATATTTATTGCTGGTCATCGAGGTATGGTTGGTTCTGCTATTGTTCGTCAGTTGCAGGCTGCAGGCGGAGTAGAAATAATCACTCGCACGCGTGCGGAGTTGAATCTGTTGGATCAGGCTGCGGTGGCGGATTTTTTTGCTACGCAGAATATTGATCAGGTGTATTTGGCGGCGGCTAAGGTTGGCGGGATTGTGGCTAATAACACTTATCCGGCTGAGTTTATTTACGAGAACCTAACCATTCAGAACAATATTATTCACTCGGCCTATAAAGCAGGGGTGAAGCAGTTGTTGTTTTTGGGGTCGTCTTGTATCTATCCGAAATTGGCGGAGCAGCCTATGCAGGAAACGGCTTTGTTGACCGGAACGCTTGAGCCTACCAATGAGCCTTACGCTATTGCTAAGATCGCTGGCATTAAGATGTGCGAGTCCTATAACCGCCAATACGGTGTGGATTATCGCTCGGTGATGCCGACTAACTTGTATGGTGAGAACGATAACTTCCACCCGCAGAATTCCCATGTGATTCCCGCCATTATGCGCCGCTTTCACGAGGCGAAGTTAGCCGGTGATAAAGAGGTGGCTTGCTGGGGTACGGGCACGCCTATGCGCGAGTTCTTGCATGTTGATGATATGGCGTCGGCCTCTATCTATGTGATGAACCTTGATGTTGAGACCTATCAGGACAACACCCAAGAGATGCTCTCCCACATTAACGTGGGCACCGGTGAAGACTGTACCATCCGTGAAATGACCGAAACCATGGCACGTGTTGTGGGTTTTGAAGGTGAGATTGTATTTGATGTGACTAAGCCCGATGGTGCTCCCCGTAAGCTGATGAATGTAGATCGTTTAGCGGCGTTGGGGTGGAAGTATTCGATCTCGTTGGAGAGTGGATTGGCAGAGACTTATCAGTGGTTTTTGGAAAATGAAAATAATTATCGGGGATGATTTTCTAGATAACTAGATAACTAGATAACTAGATAACTAGATAACTAGATAACTAGATAACTGGTTCCTGTTAGAATCTAGCTATCCAGTATCTCGAATCTTCTCTACTAAGAGATGCCTATGCTCCCATTTGAAACATTTAAAACCGTCGTCGAATCAACACCCTTGGTGTCTATCGACCTCGTGGTTAAGAACCGTCTCGGCCAGGTGCTGCTGGGGAAACGTGTGAATAGGCCAGCGCAAGGGTTTTGGTTTGTGCCGGGCGGGCGGATTCTGAAGGATGAGTTGTTCCCCGATGCGTTTAAGCGTTTGACCCAAGCTGAGTTGGGGCAGGGGATCAATATTGATGATGCATCTTTTGTGGGTGTGTATCAGCATTTGTATGATGACAGTGCCGTGGATGAGCGTATATCTACTCATTATGTGGTGTTGGCCTATGAGGTGATGCTGGCTGATGATGCTAACTTGCCTACTGATCAGCATACAGATTACCGCTGGCTAGAGGCGGGAGCGGTTTTGAGTGACGGTAGTGTGCATGAAAATAGTCAGGCTTATTTTATTCGCGACAGTGCACTGAACTTTAGTGTCTAGTCGTTTTTTACCACAGAGGTCACAGAGTCGCTACGCTACACAGAGAAAACTTTTTTCTTTATTTTAAATTTAAAAAAGAAATCTTGTCGATCTCTTCTCGGTGCTCTCTGTGTCCTCTGTGGTAAAAATCTTTTAACTAAAAACTACATTTACAGCGAGACCCATTGATTTCTAAATTTCAGCATTTCATAACAGAGCGCCCTCATTTGGCTGAAATGCTAAAGGGGGGCTTTTTGTCGTTATTCCTTAGGGTTGCTGGAGCCATCTTTGGTTTTCTGCTGATAATGGCTATTACCCGTCTGTTGGGCGCCGAGGAGTCGGGGTATTACTTTTTGATGTTGTCAGTGGTAACGGTAATGGCCACTTTAATTCGCTTGGGCTTTGATAATTTGATTACGCGCCAGGTTGCGGCGGCACACAGTGATGATGATTGGCCGCGGATTAACGGCCTGTATGTTCTGGTGATGCGTTGGGTAATCATGGTTGCATTGGTGGTCATGTCGTTATTGTTTGTGTTTGCCGATGTCATCGTACTTGAGGTCTTTAGTAAGCCTGGGCTGTTACCCGTATGGAGTGTCATGGTTTGGTCGATACTACCCTTTGCGCTCTATTTACTGCATGGCTACTTTTTTCAGGGTCTCAAAAAACTGGCCCACTTTATGTTCGCAAGTGGTTTGGGGTTGGCGTTGTGTCTACTGGTCCTACTTGGGCTTTGTTGGTTTATGGGGTGGGATTTTTCTGCTGTCAGTGTCGGCGTCCTCTATAGTGTGGCCTCAGTGATAGTGTTGGTGATATTAGCTTTTTCTTGGTGGGCGCAGCCGCAAGCACAAAAGAGTAAAGCCTTAGCCATTATTGAGTTTGGCGCCACATTGCGAGCGCTGTGGTCAGTACAGGCCCTGAATATGATTATCGCTTGGTCTGCACCCATTTTATTGGGAGTATGGGCGACAGTAGCCGATGTGGCGGTGTTTTCAGTCGCTTTTCGCACTGCGATGTTGACTTCGATTATTTTGATGGCGGTAAATAGTATTGCGGCGCCAAAGTTTGCTGCCCAGTACCATCAGGGGGATAGTAAAGGTCTGCACCAGGTCGTGGTCTGGTCTACCCGTTTAATGTTATTGGCCTGTGCGCCTGTAGTCGGTTTCTTATTGTTATTCCCAGAGTGGGTGATGTCGCTATTTGGTGATGAGTTTGCCTCGGGTGCTTCGGTATTAATGGTGCTGGCTCTGGGACAATTGGTGAATGTCGCCACAGGATCGGTGGGTTTCTTATTGACCATGACAGGCCATGAAAAGGATTTACTTAAATCCACAACTGTAGCCGCTATTTTAATGTTGCTGTTGTGCGCGTGGTTAATCCCCGCTTACGGCATGATGGGCGCGGCGATAGCCCAAGCGGTTTCCCTGTCGGTACAAATGTTTATTAATAGTTGGTTTGTAAAACGTGCACTGGGCTTTGTGCCTATGAATATATTTGTTAAGGTTTAATCCGCGTAGGCGGAGCGGTAAGCTATAAGTGCTTAGCTATAAGCTGCAAGACTAAAGACTAAAAAAGTCACTATTCACCACAGAGGACATCGAGTCGCTGCGCTACACAGAGAAAACATTTTTCTTTCTTTTAAATGTAAAAAAGAAATCTTGTAGGTATCTTCTCTGTGCTCTCTGTTGCCTACATGGATGTAGGTACTTAGATTTAGTCAGGAACAATAAATCTGGGCCTCTGTGGTTCAAATATTTTTAACTTAAAACTTACAGCTAAAAACTTATAGCTAAAAATCTGGAAGATTTTTTATGATCCCCGTAATTATGTCCGGCGGTAGCGGTTCACGTCTTTGGCCGCAGTCGCGCAGTTTGTACCCTA
>JAVJHY011066430.1:406-15448 GCA_035593235.1 Phascolosoma agassizii | reverse complement strand
CTCGCTCTGCACGCGGTCGCCCGGTGGGTTGAAGCCGCGGACCCAACGCCAGTAGGGCATGTTGCAACGCAGGCCTACTTCGCGAAAGTACGCCAGTTGTTCGTATTGCCCGTTGCTGCGGGAGTAGAGGTCGTAGCTGATGATGTCGCCTGCTGCGGCGCAGTATCGCGAGGTGAACGAGTCGATGTCGGCAGCCCTCGCGTAGCTGAAGTTCACCACGCGCAAGCCGCCCGGATCGTGCGCTCGGATCGCTTCGACACCGCGCAGGATCTCGTCCATCTGTGCGACCGTGTTGGGTTCGTCGCCAATCTGATAGCCGATACGCCCCGCGGAGCCCGGCGCGACACCGCCGGCGACCATGCCGTTGCCGACGTTGGTGCCGTCGCCGTGCACCCATGAGAACCAGCGCGCGCCCGGACGATGCGCCATCCAGCCGTCGAGCTCGGTGGGTAATCCCGTCTCCCACAAGTGCACTGCGTTCGCGCCAAAGTCGTCGAAGTAGCGGTCGACTGCCGAGGCAGGCGGTGGACCCATCCGCGTCGCCATGGCCGTGACGAACATCGGGTTGCTTCGAACCCAATCCCACGCTCGGGACTCGGGCCAGCCCTCGGGTGGAATGGACACGCCCGCGTCGCGAGGGGGCAGCGCGTCCCCTCCAGCGTCAGCGACTGCCGCGTCCCCTCCACCATCGGCTGCCGCATCGAGGACTGAACCATCGGTCGCTGCATCGACAGCAACCGAGCCATCGAGCGCGCCGGCGTCGTCGGTTCCTGCATCGAAGCGTGCAGCATCGCTAGCCGGCGAGCCGCCAGAATCACATGCGAGGGAGAACAGAAGTACGAGGACGACGGTAGACTTCTTTGGCATCGTGGTGCGTTCTGCAAGAACCGCGCGCGAGAAGAACCCCGGCGACGTGGATTGGGCCGACCGCCAACGCGGTCACTTGGCGCCTTGGCGGTTCTCTCGTCATCTCGCTTTTGGAATGAACCGTCTACAGAACGGTTCCAACGTAGCGGAGCTCGGAGGGCGAAGAACCCAGCGCGGGATCGATGAAGAAGACACCGGCATGCGCCTCGGTTCGGTACGCGACCGGAAACGCGCCGAGAAACCGAATCGACGCGGGTTGGCGCCATTGGCCAGGGGCGTCCCCAATCCACGTCACCCAGCGCAGCCCAGAGCCTGTCGCGATCGCAAAGAGGCCTGCGTCTTCGAAGATACTGAGGTCGGTTCCGTGGCTGCTCGTGAACGACGACCCGTCGAGCGTGTCCCGGGTCACTCCGTCGATCAGCAGCTCGCCAAACTCGATGTCCACAAAGACATTGTGGTCCGCGCGAGCGATCGACGAAGTGCTGGCGCGTGCAAGGTCGACAGCGCGGGCGCCAAACACATCGACCAAGAGCGCCTGGACGTCTGGGTCCTCGATTCGGCTTGCGACGGATGCGAGTTCCGGCGACCCGCGCGGCCCTTCGTAGACGGAGCGCTCGAAAGCGAGTCCACCGCCTTCGCGTCGGTAGAGTCGGCCGAACATCGCCCGATCGGTGTCGTAGACCAGAAGCAAGTGGTCGGCGTTCATCGCCATGAAGGCGAAGAGGTTGTACGTGGGGGAGATTTCCGGGATGAGCGCTCGCCATGTCACCGCTCCGGTGTTCGAGTCCACGAGCGCCAGTTCGGGCGGCGCGTCGAGAGGCTTGAACGCGACCGCGACGGTATCGAGGTGACGTGCAACCTCACCCGGCTCAGCGCCACCCGTATCGTCGAGTATCGCGCGGAGCTCGAGTTCTGGCGCGTCGCCCGAACGCACTTCGAAGATCGTGATGGGCGGGGTCGAGAAGCAATCGCACGCGGAGTCGAAGAGCCGTCTCTCTCCGATCACGAGGGCCAGACGCTCACCATGGCGTGCGCCGAACAAGCGATAGGGCTGGTCGTCGCCGAGAACCAAGTCCAGATCCATCGGACCCGCGTCAGGCGCGAACACGTCCGGTGCGACTGCATCGGGCCTCGCGTCGAGGCCGTCGAACCCGGCGTCAACCGGCGCGCGCTCGACTCGATGGTGGAGCGAGCAGCCAACGAGGACCAATAGCAACGCGCGCAGCATCCACAGAGCATTTGCGAGGTGGGCTTAACTCGCCAGTTAATCGGACCATACCGGGTGGGGCGCAGCGACTGTCAAGTTAAATGACTGGAGCTATTTGCCGGGCGCTTGCCGGAATATGTGACGTACATCACGGCAGGTGCCGCAGCGGATGTCAAGTTAAGTGACTGGAGTTATTTACGACGTTCGGTCGGGATCTGTGACGGACGTCACGGCACGTGCCACGCGAGATTCGGCGCAGGGGAGTATTGTGCCGCGATGTCCATCGACGAACACGAGGCGCTGGTTGCTGCTCGCGCGAAAGGCGAGCTGGCGATGGTCGAAGTGGGTCCCGCTCCAGTTCCCACGAAAGAGCTCAGCGCCCGATTCGATGGCAGCCCGGTTCAGTTGGCCGATGGAAGCTGGGTGGGCACGCATGCAGGCGCGCTGGTCATCCGCAACGGCACGGATGAGCGCGCGATTGTGCTGCCTCCGGGTTGGACGACGTCGCGCTCGCGCCCTGCGATCTCGCCGAGTGGACAGCGCGTGCTGCTGGTCATGGAGCGGGAAAGTCGCGGACATGTGATCGAGCACCGACTCGATGGCACCGGAGAATGGTCGGTCGTCACGACTGGATGGCGCGAAGGAGTGCAGAGTCATCTCTACGGCCAGAGCGAGAACGTCTGGGGCGCGGACTACGCGCACTCCGACGACCACATCGTTGCCGCGCTGCATGGGCGCAAAGACTCCCTTTCGCTGATTTACCGCTTCGATCGTGGCTGGAGAGAGATCTCCACGGTCGCGGACAAGACGCTCGACCCGGTCGCGCGCGGGCGCGTTGTCGTCGCGCGCAACGACAAGCGCATCGTCGTATACGGCGTCGTCGGCGAAGGGGGAGGCGCTCAGATCGTGAAGCTGGGCAAGCTCGAGGGCGAGTCGCTCTTCTTCTTCGTTCACCCCGCCGACAGCCGTTCCGATATGTGGGGCTTCCCGGGCTACGCCGAGCGTGCACGCGGCCACGTCTTGGTGTGTGCCGACGAGCTAGCGGCGAAGAAGAAACCGAAGAAGCCCAAGAAAGGAACGACGCTTGCGTTGCGTTTCGTTCCAGGCCAGCCGCCTGCGAAACCAGCGACGATCGATGTTCCCGACGGTACGAGCCAATGGAGTCCGCACCCTGAAGGTGAGCGAGCGCTCGTGCAGGGAGTGGGCTGGGCGATTCACGATTTGAAGTCTGGCGAGACCCGGCCTCCGATCGAAAACGCGTTTCGGGCGTTCTATATCCATAGCGGATCGACGACGCTGATCGCGGTCGAGCGTCGAGCCGAGATGCTCGAGCTACACAGCGACACCGCGGGTGAGCTTGGTGAGCCGCTCGCCGCGATTCCACTCGAGGGTGGCAGCGCCTACCCGTCCAAAGCGGGAAGCTTCCTCTTGGTGCGTCCGGGCAAGCAGAAAGCCGGCCGCGTGATGGATTGGGTCGTCGAAGAGTGGGCCGTAAAACCCGATGGCACCGCATCGAAGTCGAGCGTGATCGCGTTTCCCGGGAGCCACTACGCGAAGGAGCGCATGGTGGGACGCATCATGGACGGAGTACTCACGACGCTCGGCACTGACCGCATGTACTTCGAAGTGCCGTAGGCTCAGAAGGACGCGGTGAGCTCGAATGAGTTGCCGCCGAAACGTACGACGGGCTCGAACGAGATGTCGGTCACGTCGAAGATGGCGGTCTGGTAGCCCAACAACAAGAGGTCCGTCCACCGGAAGCTCTCATGCATGTTGACGTCCAAGGTCAGCATTGCGTCGACGGTCGCCGGTTCAGTGATCTCGAGTTCGATCGGGAAGTAGACCGCCCACTCGCCGTCCTCGACGACACCGATCGCCCCGGGCGTGTCGGAGTAGTCAGGGAAGAGCGCGTCGTCACCCGTCCACTCTTGCGTGGTTGCCCCTCCGGCGAACGCGTAGTCGTAGTGGCCGGAGTCGTAGACCACGCCGTCAACCTCCGTCGCGTCGGCGATTACTTGGAACGCGGATACCGCGCCTTCGGTCATTCCATCGAGACGGTGCAAGGTGGCGTCGACTTCGAAACGTGCGTAGCTCTGGACGAGTCGAGCGAATGTATACGACCCAGGCTCGAGCAAGGATGCGTCGACCGTGGTCAGGATCGTGTCGTCACCCGGCACGTACCCGACCGGCACGTCGGCTCCCTCGCTGCGGAAGAGCACGAGCGGTGCTGGATCACTCATCGAGCGATGCAGCGAAAAGGCGCGGACTCCGGCGACGGTCGCGCGCGGCGTCTGTCCGCCGAGGAGATCATCGTGAGGAAAGACATCGCCCGACGCGGTGATACGAATGGTGAGAGTCGGTGGCCCAACGTCAGCTTCTGCGTCCTCGCCACCACCGTCGGTGCCGACGTCCGCGCCGACGTCTGTTCCTGTGTCCACCACGCCGACGTCGCTCGAACCAGTGTCGCGTCCAGCATCGGCCGGCGCGTCGTCATCGCCACACGCGAGCACGAGTAGAATCAGTGAGCTTGTTCGAATGAGCATCTTCGTCCCCCGGCCAGCGATCGTAAACATCGCAAAACCTCACAATCTCAGAAGGGGTTGAGTCTAGCGCAGCGCCCGTGAGGTGTGGGAACGGCTGTGGTTGGCTGATTGTCCTATCGGGAGGACGCTCTTATCGCAGTCGCCGAGCGAAGCGGAGGGATCTACTTTTGCACTGTCTCGCCGACATGAAATGGATCGTGCTTTTCGTGCTCGGCTGCGGTGGTGGCGAACTGGGGATGACCGACGCTGGCGTACCCGAGGACGCAGACACTGTGGACGCCTCGGGATCGGACGCGCGTGATGCGGATACCGATGGCGATGCAGATGCCGATGCGGATGCCGATGCACGAGACGCCGGTGCGCTCGACTCGACGACGCTTCTCGACGGCGCTACTGACGCGAGCGAGCCCATGCCTGACGACGGGCGCCCGTTTTCCGGTGCCGAGGGGTTTGGTGCATTCGCGGCGGGCGGACTGGGTGGCACGGTGTTCACGGTGACCAACTTGAACGACAGCGGCGAAGGCAGTCTGCGGTGGGCGGTGGAACGCAGCGGTCCGCGCATCGTGCAATTTGACGTCGACGGTGTGATCACACTTCGGAGCTCGCTCGACATCACCGATCCCTACGTCACGATCGACGGCCGCGGCTCACTCGATCCTGGAGAGCAGGGCATCACCCTGCGTGACTACCCCATCGACATTCGCACCCACGACGTCGTGATCCGCTACATCCGCATCCGGCTGGGGGACGTCGCCGTGCTTCGCCGCAACCGCGAGACCGGGCGCGGTCGACCGTCCAACTCGAACGATCTGGACTGCCTGAACATCGATCGCGCTGAAAACGTGATGATCGATCTCGTGTCGAGGTCCTGGAGCACCGATGAGATCGTCTCCGTCACCAACAGCGAGAACATCACGATTCAATGGTCGATTCTGTCCGAGCCCATCGGTGATCCGGCCACGCATCCCTATGGAGACGATCACGCGTTTGCCGCGAACAACAGCGCAGCGACACTCACTTATCACCACAACCTCTTCGCGCACTTCCGTTTCCGAGGACCACAGTTCGAGGCCAACGACATGAACCGTTCGCCGACTCCCTTCGATGCGAAGTTCGAGGCGGTGAACAACGTCGTCTACGGCTACACCAGCAACGGTTCTCGCTACCGAACGGGATTCGAGAAGTCCTCGGACCGCATCACGTCGGTCGATTTCAACTATCACTTCGTCGGCAACCGCTATATCGGCGCGAGCAGTCGTTCAGAGATCATGGCGCACGATGGGTACGGCACGGAGCGGAACATTCACGCCTTCTTCCGCGGGAACATCGGGCCGCATCGATCGAACGATTCGATGGACGAACACGCATTGGTGTTTACCGACAGCGGCGCGGACGATTCGATTCGACGCCGCTCTAGCGTGTTCGATCAGGTCTCCGCGCGACCGCTCTTCGAGAGTGCGTTTCCAGTGACCGTGCAGGCGGCCGAAGCCGCCCGTGATGCTGTGTTCGCTGGCGCGGGCTGTTCCCTCGAACGCGACGCGATCGACGCGCGCGTGATCGACGACGCACGCAACAACCGCCCCGGGCGTACCATCGGGTCACAATCCGAGGTCCCCGGCGGCTGGAGCGAATGAACCTGCATAGCCCGCTGCGCACAAAGTGTTTCGGATCGGGCGCCACCGACGTACTCTCGCGACGGCTTCATTCGATTGCGATTGGAGACGTTGAGCTCGAGCAGCTCGGGGGGTCGATGTGATGCGACTGCGATTCGGATCGGAACTGCTGTGTGTGTTGGTGCTCGTGGGCTTTTCGGGGCCCGCATTTGCGCAAGCTGTGGAAGTTGAGGTTCAGGCGGAGGTGGAAGCGCCGCCCGACCCGTTCGTCGACGACGCGCCCCCGCCCCCGCCGCCGCCAGCCCCTAGCGGTTACCCAGGCCAAGAGCCGGCTCCCCCTCCGCAACAGCCGCCTCCGCCTCCGGGACCGATCGCCCAAGCCCAGCCCTACGTGATGCCGACGGCCGAGCGCGAGCACCGCGGGTTCTTCTTGCGCTTCATCATCGGCGGCAACTTCCTCGGAATGCGTACGGACGTTGGAGGCAGCGACGTCACGATCCGCGGTGGCGGCGTGGCAGGTGCGTTCTCGATCGGTTTTTCCGTCATTCCGCGACTCGCCATCCACTTCGACACCTACGTCGCTGCAGCCCTACAACCCTCGGTCGACTTCGCAGGCATGTCCGGCAACGCAGACAGTTTGGTGCTCTTCTCAATCGGTGGAGGCGCGACGTATTACCTGCCCAACAACATGTACTTCAGCATTGGCGTCGGATTCGGTGCCGCTGCGTTGGCCAATGCTTCCGGTTCCAGTCTCGGAAGCACCGAAGGTGGGGTCACAGCGCGCTTCCTGATCGGCAAAGAGTGGTGGATGGGCACCGAGTGGGGAATTGGCGTCGCCGGCATTCTCGGATTTGCGCGGCTTCCCGACGGTCCAGCGGATTGGACCGCAGGACACATCGGGATTGGACTCTCGCTGACCAAAAACTGATTGGATCAGGGTCGGCGCGGACTCACGACACGACCAAATCGCACGACCCAATCCACGACGTTCGACCGCTCAGCCCTCAGCCTCAGCCAGTTGGGATCCCGGACCTGACCGGTGATCTAAATAGGGATACAAACGAGTGCAGGCATTACATCTTGGCATTTCTCACAAGCCGGTCGTCTAGATAAGTGCAGGCATTATATCTTGACACCTTGGATCCCACGGCTGAAGCTCCAGCTTCAGGCTCCAGGCTTCCCAGCTGGCTCTTCGAGGGCTTCAACACGTTTCTCGAGTCGAGCCAGCGCCGCGATCGAAATCGAGGACAGGCCCAACGGCACGAGGACGGCTGTGCCGAGCACGAGTTGCAGCGTCTGGACGCCGTTGTCGCCGCGGACATAGACGAGAGCGACTGACATCAATCCTAAGAAAAACAGGAGCAATCCGGCGCATCCCACGACTTTCGGGTTCTGGTGCATACCGACAGTTTGAGTCGTCACGATCTGTGCGACCATTGACCCGATCGGACATCGTGCTCGTCCAGACCAGCCAACGAAGGGTTCTCGGCCGTCACGCGTTCATCCAGAATTTCTGCGTCCGACATCCGGATTTTCGGATTTCGGCGATGCGCTCACGCGGCTTGCTCACCGATTGGGGGATGGCGTCTCAGGTTGTGCAAGCAATCGCGAGAATGAACCGCTCCCAGTTGGTGCTCGTTCTTGCGGGACACGGCTATTTCGGTACGACGACGCTCCAACCCGGCGACCTCATTCTGAGCGATCAGGGCTTGGTGGAGCCGGAAGGCTACGGCGGGTCGCCCTGTGAAGTGATTCACATCGAGTGGGCGCATGGATCTTACTTCGGTCCTGCCCACGTTGGCGTCCGGACCTTTGCCCGCATTCGTCAAACCGACGTCGACGGGTTTCGCGAGCTGGTTGGGCAAGCGCGGCGGACTCCCGCCAGTCAGTGGGTGCGGGAGCTGGCTGCACGACTGAGCGCGCTCGGGTTCGCGCTTGGAGATGACTTCGATGAACCGCGACCATCGAGGATGGCGGACATCTACAGGCTCGTCGGCCACGCGTCCTCGACGCTGAGTGAACATCCCGTCTTGACGGATGTGTCCGACACGCTCGGCATTACGGCGCGACAAGTCCGGCGAGATATCAAGAAACTCATCGAAGAATACGGGCAGCCTTACGATGGGTGGCGCGACTATGTCAGCGACATGCGCATGGAGTGGACCACACAGCTGCTCTCGATCCCGCA
This sequence comes from Phascolosoma agassizii, assembly GCA_035593235.1. NCBI lineage: Eukaryota > Metazoa > Annelida > Sipuncula > Phascolosomatiformes > Phascolosomatidae > Phascolosoma > Phascolosoma agassizii. The sequence goes on along the minus strand of JAVJHY011066430.1, from coordinate 7,030 downwards.
ACTGCGGATCGCCGACATCGCGAAGATGGCCGGGTTTCGTTCCGACGCTGCGCTTGCGCACGCGTTTTCGATGCGGAAATCGCTGAGGCCTGGCGAGCTCCGAAAGGAGATTCTCACGCGACTGGGTTAGGCTCATTCGTGCGTTTTGCGAGTACGAGCACGACTCCCTAGGATGCTTCGACTCCCTAGGATGCTTCGCTGGTATGTAGGGGGATGCGTATCGTTTTGCTGCTCGTCGTTCTTGGATGCGGTGCGGCTCACCCGCCGGCGGAGGAGCCTGGTTCTCAGTCTGGGGGTTCCGAGCCGCCGGTCGAGCCAGTTGCGGAGTCGGCTGCGGAGCCTGCGGAGCCCCAACGGCATCCGGGGTTGGCGCCTCTTCGCCCGTCGGGGGCCGAGCGCGTGTTGGCTCGGCTCGAGCAGGATCCCACCGCGGCTTCGCACGTCGTGGCGATGGAGTTCTACGTCGATACGGATGCTGCGGGAATGGTGCTGCTTTGGGGTTTCACGCACGCCGCTCTCGACTTCGACGGCGAAGAGCGTCTCCGAGTCGCGCGGATGATGCGTCGCGTGCTCGAGGAGCGAGTCGTCGTCCGTGACGGAGGCCGGCGAGTCACCACTCGTTTCGCTCCAGGTCAGCTTCCGGTGTTCGTGCAGGAAGACGGAGTGTCTCGCGCGCCGGTCACGCATCTTTTTGAACTGCTCTCGGCGTCGGCGTTTGCAGTCCAAGGTGCACGCACCTGGGGCGAGCGGGAGATCCAGTCGGCGATGGACCTCTATACCCAGCAAGTCATTCGCGGAACTCCGATCGATTCGGTCGTGGCCGTGCATGAGTGGCTCGGTCACCTCACCATCTCCGGGCATCTCCGGGGCTTCGTCGCACACGCATTCGACGTCGGAACGCCACGTGACCGGCGCCTCGTCGATGGCGCGCGCGAGTGGATCTCCGCGAACCCGCTCACCATCGATCGTGCGACCATGCCCGACGACCTCGTCCCGTTCACTCCATGACGAGCAGCCCGTGTGGAAACGCAGGCGGTGCGCGTTCGTGTTCGCGAGGGTCGTGCCAGGTGCGACGCGGGTCTTTGCACGACCGGTGGTGAGCTCGGTGTTCGACCAGCGGAACCGAGCCCGGGCACGACCCGGCGGGTGTTCAATTCTGCCCCTGCGATCTCTCGGTGCACTCACCGGACACTCGGTTTGTGCTTCGGTCGCGGCGAACCGCAGGACACACTGGTTGAATGCGACTCAGACTGCTTCAGCTCACACTCTTCGGTATCTTGATGGGTTGCGACCCCGCTGGCTTCGTTGCCGGATCCGTCGATGTCAATGAGGGGATGAACTCCGACGACCCTATCCAGCGCGAGGCTGCGATGATGCAAGGTCAAGTGCTGCTCACGCTCGGTCTGGGTACCTGCGGAGCGTTCGTGCTGGTGATTGGGTTTCGCCACTTTCGCAACCGGTCGGGAAGCGCTGGTGCGTCGATCACGGATCTTGGACGGGAACAGCGGCAGGCGATCTCTAACTCCGGTCGCTTGGGTGTGTTGACCGTTCAGTTTGTGGTGGGCGGGGAGGCACGTTCGCTGATCTCTAGTCAGACGCCACCATCGGGTGATGGACCCGAACACGTTGCGCGTTTGGTAACTCAGCTTCGGGAGCAGCGTGCCCAGTGGTTGTTCGTCGCGGCGCGAGGCACGCCACCGATGGACAGCGGCGAAGCGGTTGCAGAATGCGAACGCATTCTTAGCGTCTTCGAGACGCGTGCCTCGAGCGCGGACTACCGAGGCGCTGCGGCGGCTCTCCTCACGGCCACGGTACGAGCGCCGTTCGATTTCAGCCAGGTGATGCCAGGTGACATCTCCGGTTTCGAAAGCGCACTGTCGCGACTCTTCGAGATCGACTCGAGCGACACGTGCGGCTACCGGCTGCAGTGGGCCGATGTCTCGTCTGACGGGTTGCACGATGTCATTCCGGGCCTGGTGTCTGCGCGCGTGGGCTGAGTGTTTGCGGGCGTGGGCTGAAGACCTACTGCACTTGTGGCACAATGCGGTGTGCGTCTTGGCTTGGTGTGTTTGGTCGCAGGGATTGCTGCGTGCGACTGTGGAGGTTCGACTCGGCCCGATGCGGGTGGTGATGGGGGGCTCGACGCCTTGGATCCCGATGCGACGTTCGACAGCGCCACTCCCGATGTGCCGCTGAGCGACGTTCCACTCGACGTGTCCGACGCCGAGATCCCTCCCGAGTGTGAGGCGGAAGACACCTGCGGGGACTTTCTCGACAACGACTGTGACGAGGGTGTCGACGAGGGCTGCGCGTGTTCGCTTGGTGAGGTGGCACCGTGTTTTCGCGGCACCAGCGCGCAGCGAATGGTAGGCGCCTGCATGGACGGCCAAATGATCTGTGAGGGCGCGGTCGAGTTTGCGACATGGGGCCCATGCGAGGGCGACGTTCGTTCCATGCTGGAAGTGTGTGACCTGGCGGGTGCGGACGAGGACTGCGACGGCGCGTCCAACAATGGCTGCGAGTGTGCAGATGGAGATCCCGACGTCCCCTGCGGGTCCGACATCGGCGCATGTGTCCCAGGTGTGAGCCGCTGCGTGGCTGGTGTGCGGACCGAGTGCGAAGGCGCCTTGCCTCCCGGAGTGGAGAGCTGCGACGGCACCGACGAAGATTGCGACGGCACGGTCGACGAACGACTGACGCGGAGTTGCGGTACTGACATCGGCGCGTGTCGCCCCGGCACCGAAACGTGTGCGGACGGTGCGTGGGGGATGTGCGCGGGCGGAAATCCCGCCGTCGATGAGGCGTGCGACGCGCTCGACAACGACTGTGACGGCACCACCGACGAGGACGTGATGCGTCTGTGCGGCTCGGACGTGGGGCGCTGCGTCGCCGGTACGGAGGTGTGTGCGGACGGTGTGTTCGCCATGTGTATGGGCCGCATCGATCCGGTGGGCGAGGCCTGCAACGGCGTCGATGACGATTGTGATGGGGACACCGACGAAGCGTTGACACGCGGATGTGGTACCGACATTGGCCGCTGCGTGGCGGGCACCGAGAGCTGCGGCGCGGGTGTGTGGGGAAGCTGCACGGGCGCGGTGTTCATGACCACCGAGCTGTGCGACGGAACCGAAGATGAGGACTGCGACGGTACCGTCGATGAAGGCTGCATGTGCACCGATGGTGCGACGCGCTCATGCGGCTCGGCGGTCGGGCGATGTCGTCAGGGCACGCAGCTGTGCACTGCCGGAATGTGGGCCGCGTGCGTGGGCGCGATCGATCCGCGGACCGAAACGTGCGACGGGACGGACGACGACTGCGATGGCATGGTCGACGAGGGCTGCGATTGCGTCACCGGTGCGATGCGTTCGTGCGGAACCAACGTGGGCCTCTGCATGACGGGAACCGAAAACTGCGACTCGATGGGACGTTGGGGCCCATGTCTCGGAGGTACCGATCCGGTTTTGGAGCTGTGCAACATGGCCGACGACGACTGTGACGGGCCCATCGATGAGGACGACGTCTGTCCGCGTTTCCCGCCCACCGTGATGTGTCCCGCGGGCGCGTCAGTCACCGTGGGTGAAGCTGTCCCCCTGGCGGGTGGCGGTTCGGACCCCGACGGCGGAAGCGTGACCTTCGCGTGGAGTGTGGTCAGCGCACCGGCGGGATCGTCGGCGACGCCGGTTCCACCCAACACCGCAAACACGGTCTTCACTCCGGACGTGGCGGGCGACTACACGCTGCGCCTTTGTGTGACGGACGACGAGATGGAGACATCGTGTTGCACGCTCGGCATCACAGCCGCTCCGAGCTGTACGCCACCCGCGCCGCCGACCATCGAGACTTGCTCGATCAGCTGGGATCGTCGACCGCTCGTCGAACTCACGCCGCTGCCGGCGGGGCAGAACTACGAGCTGCTTGCCGATGGTATTTCATATGCCAGCGTCACGGCGGTCGGGCAGAACTGGAACCGGCCTGCATCAGCGCTCGGCGCAGGAAGCGCCCCGCCAGGCACGTCGGTGGAGCTGGTTGCCCGCACGTGTCTGACCAGTGATCCGAGTTGCTGCAGCGTGAGCGCGCCCGTCAGCGTCAACCTCATCGAAGCGTGCGCCACTCCGATCGCACCCTCGTCCGACAACATCGTGTTTAGCGAGTACGTCATCAACGGCGACGGTGCGTGCCCCGGCGCAGATTGCGAAGCCGGTGAAGCGATCGAGATCACGAATCTCTCGCATTGTCCTGTCGCGCTCAACGGCTCGCATTTCGGCTACTGCAATCCGAGCTCGTGCAGCGGGGTTCGCTGGTTGGACTTTGGTGTGGGCGACGTGATCCCACCCCGCGGCGTGTACGTGGCGATTCGCAACCAGCCGGCGTCGGCGTGTAGTTACCCGTTCTTCGGGCCCAATGATCCCAGCCTTTTCGGGCTGCAGATCAGTGCGCTCTCGATGATGGGCAGCAGCCTCGCCAGCGGTTGGTTCAACAACTCGGGCGGTGGGATGAGCCGATTGCGTGTCGCTTCGGGTGCGTTCGTCGATCTGATGACGGGCACGACGTACGAGCTGATCGCCCCATACAGCGGATCCGCAGCCGAATGCGAAAGCATTGGCTTCAATGCAGTCGATCAGTGCGGTGAGATCAGCGCCGTGTCCACGCCGACCGACGTGCTTTCGCCGAATCAGCTCGGGCGGCTATGGCAGCCGTGTGATGCGATCGCGTCGCCTGTGCCGGACACCTGCATGTAGCCACTCGGTGTGCGCACGAAAAATCCCGCGGCGAAAACGCCACGGGACCGTTCGGTGCACCTCGATCTACGTCTGTCGTGCTCAGAGACCGATGCAAACAGGGGAGCAGAACCCGTCGCCGATGCCGCCGAGGAAGGCGGGAGGCGGGCAGCACATGTCCATGCTTCCGGTGCAGTCCGGCACGGTATGACAGAGTTCGAAGTTCGTCGCCGCGCCATCGCAGTTGTCGGCACACATTGCTGCGCCGCCGCCGCCCGTGCGCATCAAACAGCACACCTGCGTACCTTCGCAATCCTCAGGACCATCACACTCTACGGCCAAGCCACCGCAGCTATCGTCGATGCCGATGCAGCTCGAGGCGCCGCCCATCGTTACGCAGCATTGTTCCGTCGTCGCATCACACCTCGCGTCTCCGCAGGCGATCGTCCCCGTTGAGCCCGAATCCATGCGCGGCGCATCGCGTCCGCCAGAGTCGGTTGTGGGCGCATCGACTCCGCCGCCATCGGTGCCGCCGCCATCGGTGCCGCCGCCATCGGTGCCGCCGCCATCGGTGCCGCCGCCATCGGTGCCACCGCCATCGGTGCCACCGCCATCGGTGCCACCACCGTCGTCCGTCGCGGCATCGATAGCGCCAGTGTCGGCTCTCGGTCCGTCATCGTCGCCGCAGCCAAACACCAAACCCGTCATCAAGCCCAAGCAAACAAGCGTTTTCATGTCACCCCCGCAAAGCGACAGCATAGCCGAAGCCTCAAAGCGGCTTCAACTGCCCGGATCCGCGTCAACGCCAACTGGCCAGGTCAGCGAGACCTGGGTGTGATCTGGGCGTGGTGTCAAGTTTAAGCGAACGTCGCTATTTGGAAGGGTGACCTGAGCTCTCAACGTCGATTCGACTCCTATTCCGTCGCTTCTGCCGGCTCCACTGGCTCGGGAGGGGCTTGCTCCGTTTCCATGGTTTCCGTTTCCATGGTTTCCGGCTCCGTGGCTTCCGTTTCCCTGCCTTCCGGCTCTGGGTCGGTTCTCTCGCGATCGTGGCGTCTTCGGCGGCGCTGCTGTTGTGCTGCCGTGAGGGCGACGCTTCGCTCGACACGGAATGGACCCTCGTCGGGCCACGCGCTCGTGTCCACGATCTCGCGATGTGGTTCATGGTTCGTTGCCAGGACCAGCAGCTCCAGCGGCTCGTCGATGGGCAGGTCGGTGACCGAGACTTCCGAGCCGGTGCCGACCAGGTGGAACACTTTGGCCGCGGGTGGGTCGGTGACGATTCGTACTGAACCGACGCGATCGTCGTCGGACGCTGCGGACGCTGCGACGGCTTCTGGTGCGGTGCGTCGCGGCGCCTCTTCGGGAACCTGGAGTGCAAACTCGAGCACTGGTGCCGGTTCGTCGCCCCATCCCCCGTCGGAGTTCACGGTGACATGGGCGAAAGGCCGCCCCTCCACCGTGGCGATGAAGTGATGCGCGTCCCCAACGGCCAGGCCCCGGACGGACGCGGGACTTCGGCTGACGAAGCGGAACACCTGAGCATTCTCGGTTTCCACGCGGAGCACGACGGTGCCGGTCGGGGGCGCTTCGGGTTCTGGAATCGGTTCGGGTTCGGGCTCCGGGGGCTCGACCAAGCCGGTCCGAACGAGGAGATCGTTGGCGAGTTCGGGTTTGAATACGGCAACGCCGGCCGCCGCGATCGAGAGCAGCACGATCAAGATCAGAAAGACGCGCGGCCCGCGACCACGAACGCCTTTCATCAAGTCGCCGTCGTCGAGCTCTTCATCCCAAGACACCGTCGGCGAGGGCCCGGTGAGCTGGATGGGCTCTTGCGCAAACTGGTCGGTTGGGGTCGGTCGCCGCGCCGGACGCGCGGTCATTCGTGCGTGGGCGGGCAACGAAC
>JAVJHY011065390.1:0-15461 GCA_035593235.1 Phascolosoma agassizii | reverse complement strand
GTGTAATTCCAGCTTTATTTTCTGTTTTAAAAATCTTAGTTAGTTACTTATTTTCTTCAGAGGATTGTTTCTTTCCTTTGAAATTTTTTCAACAAAAGATTCAAATGTAAATCGATCATCTAAATTAGAAGGTAAGGGTTCTATCGGGTTTTTAGTGCTTAAGATATTATTTTTTACTTGAGTATCTTGAGGAGGAAGCGAAACGGATACATTAATATCACTATAGGTGATTTCATCAGCTGCTAATTTTATCAATTTTAGGTATTTATTTTTAATTTGATCAAGAATCATGTCATTTGGGACGATAATTGTCAGATTATTTTTATCTTGAATTGCAGGTAATGGATTTAACCATAAATTTATTATGTACTTTTAACTATATAAATATTTAGAAATAAAAATAAATTTAATCTTCTGAGTAAGCATAACAAATTTCATCAATTAACTTTTTACCAAATTCAAATCCTTCATCTAAATCTTTTATTTCATATCTATCTTTTTCTCCCAATCTTCCAGCACTTTCACTAGCTGATTTCATAGAATCATATGTTTCACTTAATTTAACATTTAAAGCAGAACATAAAGTTCCTCCACTTAATTTAGAATTTAAAATCTCTGTAGAGTTTTTTAAAATAATTTCTTTTATAACAAAAATAAATGAATGAATTGGATGTTCTAAATCAAATTCAGAAATTTTAGTAAAACTTTTCAAAAATTCATTAAACTCTATTTCTTTATTTAAAACTTTAAACAAATCTTCCTTATGTGGATATTTCATATTTAAAACATAATATAATTACTATTTAAAACTTTGGTAATTTTTTTAAAATTGATAACAACTTAGAAATTTTTGATTTATGTGTACTCTAGAATTAATTTAATAATAAAAAATTAGAAAATTATTTTAATTTTCCAAATAATTGAGCTGATTGACCAGGTCTTGAAGTAATAACTACTTCTCCTAAATCAGTCTTAACAATTGCTCCCTTAGTAATAACATTTCTTCTTGTAAAGTTAATGTTAGCTGGGTTTTCAGTTACTGATTCAATTGTTGCAGTTTTAGTTGTTTTACCATCAGCAATAATTACTTTATTTCCTGATAATAATGTATTCTTTGAGCTTCCACCCATAATTCTCTTAACTTTAACTCTTGAATCTGCAATAGTTGTATGAGCAGCTAATCCACCTAATTCGTGTGCCTTTTGCTTATTTCCTGCAATATACTTACTACCTGAAACCTTTCTAATTGATCTGTGTTGATTGTTTGCCATTTTATCTTAATCTTCTCCCATTAGCTCTTAATGAAGGTCTAGCCTTTTCTGAACCTTGTCCTTTCTTTTGTAAACCTCTTGAAGTCTTAGCAGCTGAAGTTAATCCTCTCATAGCTCTTCTAGTGTGTTTATTTGAAATAATCCAGTTAATCTTTGAATCAGCCATAATTTGTGGATGGTAAACATCAACCATAATAACTTCATAGTAACCGTACTTTTCATCTTGTCCAACCCAATATGAGTTTAAAACTTCTAAATTAACAAATCTCTTTTGAGCTCTCTCTTCACAAATTTGTTGGTAGTTTTTAGATTGAGTAATCTTTGTAGATTTATCTCCACCATCTCTTCCACCCATAATTCTAGTGTTTTTCTTTCCTCCTCTAATAACTCTAACTCTAGCAACAGTAAAACCTTGTTTTGCTCTGTAACCTAAAGCTCTAGCTCTATCGATTCTTGTAGGGAATTCAACTCTTTCAATTGAATTTCCTGCTCTGTAAGAAACTAACATATCTTTGTACGCTTGACCTAAATTTTCTCTAGGTTGTTCCCAAGCTTTTTTCATGTATTTTAAATATCCCATTTTTAATGTTTTATATTTTAAATATCGAAAATATTGTGGTAGAAATAAAAAATTTATTTTTTACCAAATTCTTTCGAAAATGGCTAATTAAATAATAATCCGCATCCGGTCAAACGCCTTCATCGCCAACTATTACTTTTAGCTAGTAAAAATAAATCAATTCTCCTTTATAAAATTAATTGAAATTTATTTTCATTTAAAATTATAATATGTCCTCAATTTTCTGGCTAAATTAGGTGTTTTACACATTTTAATTAATTTAATATTTTCACTTTGTAAAAAGTTATTTTATATAGTAGTAACAATTTAATATAAAATTGAATTTTGTTCATTTTCTATTAATATATTTAAAAAATGTTAAAAAAATTAAATACTATACTAAATTTCTTACTAATCTCTTTAGTAAGTCTTTCTTTTGCGAATGCTGCAGTTAATGTTATTGACGTAGTGATTCAAGAAGATGTTTATCAAGAAATTCAATACAATCCACTTGGGGCTACTTCAGGACTGTGGGTTGGAGCTGGTGAAACTCAAACAGCTTACAATTTAACTGGACAAATTATTGTGTCAAATACACACAGTACTGATTCAGTTCAAAACGTTGTAGTAAATGTAACAGAAATTAGTAATATTTCAAACTTAATTTACAGTTCAGGTGTTAATGGATTTGTAACTGAAATTAATACTGGTTCAAATTATGCTTTATTATTTGTTGGAGACTTAGGTCCAGGACAAAATGCAACATTTACATACGATATTAATGGAACAAATATTCAATCTCCATTAGACATTCGTCCAACATACAATGCAAATGTTTTTGCAGGATTAAATTTACCTGTAACTACAAGAATTGATAATAATATGAATGCGACAACTTATCCGACAAATTGTATTTATGATATTAATATTGTTGAAAATGCGTTAGATATTAATTTATCTGATAACTCAAAACTTAATTTCACTTTCGCATCTTTAGCTGGAACTGATGCAGTAAATGCGGGATTAGATGGTACAAATAGAATTTTAACTTGGAATGTTTTAGCTGATGCTTGTATTAACGCTGGAGAAAATTCATCAATCACATACGATATTGTAACTCCTGCTAGTGTTGAAATTAGTGCCGATTACTTATTTTCAAATTCAACTATTGATTATAAAGTAAATACTTCAATGTCAAAATTAACTGTGTCAAGTATTGCTGCAATTACTGATGTTGAATTAGAATTTCAAAAATTTCAAACTGCTATTTTAACTGGTGATAATGCAACTTGGCAAATTACTTCAGAAGCTTTCACAAATTCAGATATTAGTGTTAATTTAACAGAAGTAACTTTATGGGTATCAACTAAAGGTGGTGCTGGTGCAGGATTTACAAATCCTTCAATTAGAGACAATGACACAATTTCAGGTTTGGAATTATTTAAACAATATAATCCTAATATGTTATTAAATTCAACTTCTGGAAATTGGAATAATACAGGTTCTGAATGGTTATTTAATTATACTTTTTCAAGTTCACCTATTGTTTGGATGGATTTAGAAAATAATATTATTAATGATGGGATTCAATTAACTGATAGAGAAATTACTTACGGAGCTAATGAAATTTATGTGAAAGAAGTATATATTGCAACAGGTTATTGGTTAGAAATTAAAAAAAATATTACAAGAATTAATGATTCAGAATATAATGTTTTAATTACTGTTAATAATCTTGGTTCATCACCAACTCCTGAGAGTCAAGTTGTAATCGCATATAACTTTATTCCAAATGTATTTAATTTAACAAGTCCAATGGTATACTCAACTTCAACTTGGTATAACACAGACTCTACAAATACTACTTTAAATGATCCAACATATAATGGAACAATGTTCCAATATGGTTTATTACCTAATGGGAATATATTTAACTCTTCACTAGCAGCATTTGGTGGTTCATCAAACGCTAATAACACTTGGAGTGTTACATATAATATTTCTGGAGATGGGCAATTTAATTTTGATGATTTATTCCTAACAGGAGTCGATCCATTGCAAGTAGATAAAATTGGTGGAACTTCCGATTTAACTATCGAAAGTGTATACAAAGTTGTATCTTCAAATACTGAATATATCTTAAGTGGTTTAGCAGTTTTAATTGCAGCTTTAGTATTTTTATTTTAAATTTAATTTAAAATATTTTTAATATTTTAACACAATTCTAACACAATTCTAACACCACAAAATTCAAGTGGAAATTTAAGTTTAAACTATTTCTATATACAAGACAACAATATTTTATAAATAAATATTATCAATATTAATTATGAAGAATATGTTCAAATTTTTAGGTTTTTTTTTACTAATTTTATTAACTTTAAATTTATCATATTCAATTAAATATTTTCCAGCAGATGATAAATTTGAAATATTTGACTTTGAATATTTTTATGATACTGACTATACAGGAAATATTGAATTTGAAATAAATTCTAATTTAGATAAATCTTCAGAATTTTATATTGAAATTTTATCAGTTGAGGAAAATTTAATAGTATTCAGAAAAGAAAAAACTTGTAACTCCACTTGTAAAATTTCGGGAGAATTTGATAAAACTTTTTTTGGAAAATATATTGTTAAAATAACAACTGATTTTGAAGGAAGATTTTATCAAAAAAAAATACCTTTTTTACTTGAACTTGAAAAAGCAAAATATGATGTAACTTTTTCACCATATTATTTTTTAGATGCAACTTCAGGAATTAACATTAAAGGATTTATTTCCTCAAATCAAAATATAAATATTAATTATACTTTTGAAATTTTTCCAAAAACATCTTATGAGAATGTAAAAACTTTTTCAAAACAATGTACTAGTAGTTGTGACTTTAATTTTTTAATTGATGAAAAAATTCTAATTGATGAATATTTAGTTAACATTTATTCACAAATTGGAGATTTACAAAAAAGATTTCAAGTAAAACTTCCTTATTTAAATAATCAATTAATTCAAAATCAAACAAATGATTCATTTTTTTTCACACAACAAGAATTTTTTAATAATTATTTTTCTGAAAGTTCAAATTTTAATATAAATAATTATTTTTTTAATTTTTTAGAAAATAAGTCTTATGATGTAATTGTAAATTTAATTGATAAATTTACAAACAATCTAAAATCAAAATCTGAAATTTCATATGGGGAATTATTAAATTTGGAATTTATATTTAGTGATTTAAATATTCAAAATATATTTATTGAAAATGCTAAAATTGGAGAAATATCTCTTGAAATTACTCAATTAAATTACTCAGATTCAGAGATTTTAGATTCTCTTTATAGTTTTGAGATTTTGCCATATTTTAATTCAGAAATAATTAACTATGAATTAACATATGTTGCAACTGGAACAACTCTGCTTCAATGTACAGATTTTGATTTAGTTGATTCAATTTGCGATAATTCATTTATTAAAATTCTTGAAACAATTCCTGGACAAACTTATACAATTTCATTACCTGTTCAAAATTCAATATTTATTGAATTAAATAATAATCAAATTATTAATTCAAATATCTCAACAAATTCAAATTCTACAATAATTACACCAAAATCATTTACACAAAAAACAAACTTAAAACCAAAATCAATTTTAATTGAAAATAAAATTATAACTCAAGATGAAATTTTAAAATTATTTAATCAAAAAGCTTTAGTATTTGATGAAAATGAAAATCAATATTATTTTCAAAAATTAGATTATAATGAAATTATCTCAGAAATTGAATTAAATAAAAAACAATCAAATACAAATACTAAATTAGAAATCACATATATTCCAGATTCAGTAACTTTAGGTGAGGAGTTAGAATTTGAAATTGAAATAAATAAATTTGATAATTTATCAAACTTAAATTTACCTCAAAATACTAAATTACTTGAATCAGGAATAATTACAAATACATTAAATTATTTTAAAGAAGAAACAAAATTTGTTGAATTAAGTACAACTATAAATTCCATTTCAGGTGAGATTGAAATTAAAGATTTAAATGGAAAATTATTAGATAAAAAAATAGTTGAAGTTGAAAAATCAAAAGAAACAAAATCTTTTGAAAATAAATTAGGTGTTGAAGTAATTGAACTTGAAACTTTGACAGATGTATCATCTGACAATGGATTAGAAATTTCTGATTCCTTTAACCTTGATAAAACTACTGATAAACAAAAAAAGGAAAATATTAAATTTGAAAAACAAAATACAATCATTAATTTTGAAAATGTAACAACTTCTAAAATTGAAAAGGTAGAAGTTATTAATAAAAATAAAATTGACAATCAATTAAAAAATGAAAATTTAGCTACAAATATTTTACATGTTGAAGCAAATGAATTTCAAACTGCTCAAATCACTCTTGAAAAATCAGAATTTGTAGAAGAAATATTAACATGTAAAACTTATCAAAATCAAAATTGTATTTCTGGTTGGGAACCTACAAATTTAGAATTCACTCAAAATGAAACTCACGTTTTTTTTAATGTAACTCATTTTAGTGCATATGTTGCAAAATCTTCAGGATATGAGTTTTCAATTTCTCCAGTTGACCCAACACTTCAAACAGTCGGACAAAATGGAGAAATTCAAATTGATTTTTTAGTTTCATGTGATGTAGGAAACTGTGGAACAATTGATTTAGAATTATTACTTGAAACTGGATTTTCAAATTATGAATTTTTCGAAATTCCAGGTTCAAACTATAATACTCAATATACTTGTACAGAAAACCCAACTTCAGGAGATGATGATTCTGTACGACCATATCAATTAGGATTTGATTTTCCATACTACTCTGAAACAATTAGTAGTTCTACAAATATTAACTTAGATACAAATGGGAGATTAATTATGGGGGCTGGAACTTCTGATTATAATCCAACTGTGGCTGAATTTGATTCTCAAAAAGTTATTGCATCAATTTGGACTGATCTTGGAGATGGAACTCAAAATAATGAATATACTTGTCTAAATAAAGATGATAATGGTATGAAATACTCTTTATTTAGATTTGATAGTACTTGGTATAATAATGCTGGAAGTTCTCAATCTGAACTTATTTTATTTGATAATGGAAATATTCAAATTAATCATGGAGCTCTTGCCACAAAATCTGGAGTGTACACTGGAATTAGTGCGGGAGATAATTCAAATAATAATTACTTTACAACTGATGGAACAGATTATTCAAGTAAATCTTATATTTATTATAGAAATTCAGGAACACAAATCCCAACAACAAACACTGGACAACCTTTTTATACTAAATCCTCACAAACTCAATCTGTAACACTAAACATTGGACAAAGTCAAACTATTTCATATATAATTAATGCATCAGGTTCAATTGGACTACAAAATGTTTTTACAAGAGCAAAATCTCAATCGAGTTCTGGAGTAAGAGCTCAAAGTCAAGATTTACAAGTAACTATTCAAGATGGTCAAGCACCAACAGCAACACTCACATCACCATCAGATAATTATATTGGAACTGGTTCAGAAAAAACCTTTAATTTTACAGCAAACTTTCAAGATGATACTCAATTAAACTCAGCAACACTATTTATTTATAATGATTTAAATCAAATTATTTATCAAAATACAACTTCAATTTCAGGAACAAATACTAATATGGTTTGGGAGTATACATTCTCTGCCGCAGGCGATTATAAATGGAATGTATTGGCAGAAGATTTATCATTACAAACATCTTTGGCAAGTAATGGAAACTTTTCAATTCAAATTAATATTCCAACTATTGAATTAAGTTATATAACTTCTCCAGGTAATATTGATATTATACAAACTATTCCAAAATTGGTTACACTACAAGTTAAATGTTATGGTGGTGATTGTGGAAATATAAATTTATCTTTACTACAACAAACTCTTACAAGTGAATCACAAGATTTTGAAATTGACTTTGGAACTTGGGTAAATACTGCTGGAGATGATATGGATTGGGCTAGAAAATCTGGAGCATCAGGTTCATCTGGGACTGGACCATATTTTACTGGAGATGTAACTTCATCACCTTCAGGAGCAAATTATGTATACACTGAAGCATCTAATCCAAATTTCCCCTCAAAAGCAGCCTACTTAGAAAAATCAGGTATAAGTTTAACTGATACTTTTAATGTGAATTTTTGGTACCATATGTATGGTGTTGCTATGGGAACTTTAAACTATGAAGTTTTTGATAATGGTGTTTGGCAAAATATTTGGCAAATTTCTGGAGATCAAGGTCAAACTTGGTTTAATAGAAATTTTTCATACACTCCAACTGGAACTGTGACAGCTTTAAGATTTAATGTTTTAACAGGTTCAAATTTTCAAAGTGATATAGCTTTAGATGATATTACATATACATATCCAATAAATAATTTAATACCCACTACTCAATCTGGAAATTCATTTTCAACAAATTCAACTTCAACTGAGCAAATAATAAATATGTTAGATGGGGAATCTAAAAACATTTCATTTTATATTTTTGAAAATGGAACAATTAATGAAACTTCAAACTTTTTATTTGAATTAAAATCTGAAAGTTTTCCAGTTTACAATACAAAAACAAATGTAAGTGAGATGAAAATTAATGAATTAATATTACCTGAAATTAATGTTGAAAGAATTCAACCTATTTTAAATTCAAGTTTTGCATATTTAGGTGGACAATTTGATTTAGTATATAATGTATCTTGTACATCTTTAGTTGACTGTAACAATATTAATTTAACTCTTGAATACTCTGGACTTGATTCAATTGGTGAAACTGGAAGTTTAGATTTACAAAATAATGAACAAAAAATTATTAATTTTAAAAATAAATATTCACAAACTCCTGTAATTATTGCTGTTCCAGTAACAGATAATTTAGGTGATAATAATCCGTTAGTCCCAATCATCCATTCAATTAATCAAACATCTGTAACAATTTCTTTATGTGAAGATGCTGGACAAACTACTTGTTCAATTAATACTGAATTAGAACAACTTAATTATTATATTTTTGATATAAATAAATCAAATGTATATTCTTGGATTGATGTTGGTTATATAAATAATAAAGTTTCAAATGGTATTTCATCATCATTTAATTTTGGAAAAACTTTTACAAATATTCCATATATATTTTCACAATCTCAAACTTACCAAAGTGTATCGAATCAAATTGGAACTCATACTTGGCTTCCCTCAAAAACTATAAATTCTGCAAATCTTGTAACTTGTGATCACCCTGGAACTGGTGATGTTTGTGCTGGAACTTTTACTGATACAATTGGATATGTAGCAATTGATATTGTTTTAGCAAATTTAATTGGTATGAACTCAGGAACTACTTCAATTTCAAATTCAGCTTGGACTCCAATTTTATTTTCAAATAGTTATACAGATCCAATTTTAATGTTAAATCAAAATTCAGAAACTGGGGCTCAAGATCCTCAATATTCTTGGGTTAAAGATTTAACAAATTCTGGAAGTCAAATTAGGTATTGTGAAATTGATGGTATTGGTGATTGTGATACTCACAATGCTGAAACAATGGTTTGGTTAAGTTTGGAACAAGGATTTATTCAAGTAAATAATACTGTTCAAAATAAAATTTCATCAATTATTAATTCTGTTCCAGTATATTTAAATTCTCCACAAGAAAATCCAAACCAATCAAGTTTATCGGCTCAAAGTTCACAATTAATTTCATTCCCATTATATTTCACAGGAAACTTTGATACTCCATATAAAATATCAGATTCAAATAATTATAACTCACAAACTAGTCCATTTAATGTATCAATGTTATATAGCGATTTTTCAGTAAATATTTCAAATCCAACTTCTGGACAAGGAGTAATTATAAATGATACATTTCAAATAAAAGCAAACTTAACATGTTCGGGATATTGTGGTGAAATTACAATTTCAGCAAGAGAAAATAATACAATTATAACAAATATAACTTCAAATAAAATTTACTCTTTAGAAGAAAATAACTTAGTATGTAATCCTGGAATTGATGGGAGTTGTATTGTAACTTGGATTATAAATGTAAGTGATATAGTTGGTAATACCTATGATATTGACGTACTATTTTCTTCAAATATTCTAGGAGATAAAGATACTGAAAATATTTTAGTAAATATTGTTGGAGGTCCAGAAGTTAAATTTCAAGATTCTAATTTAAATATTATTGGAGCTATCGCAAATTATCAAGAACAATCATTGGATACAAATATTATTGCATTTATTAAAAAACAAAATAATTTATCAGTTCAATGTGTATCTGGTGATTGTAATTTTATTACTACAAACTTTATTCAAAATAGTAATATTAATTTAACTTCTCCAATTGTTACAACATTTACATGCCTTCCAGATACTGCTGGTAATTACTCAGCTTTATTTAATTTAACTTCAATTGAGGATACAATTCCAGATTCAATTAATGTTTCTTGTACGGCAACTGAATTAGATTTATATGTAAATTTAATTTCTCCAAATCCAGAAATTAGATTTGATATTGAACAAAATACAACTTCACAAATTGATTTTAATATTACTTGTAATGTTCCTGGTGGTTGTACTAATACTGAATTAGGGTTGTATTATCTAAGAGATTCAATTGGTGAAGTTGGAGAAATAGAATTATCAAATTATGAAAAACAAACAATCTATTTTGAAAACGTTTATGATAAAATTCCAGTAATTTTTGCAATCCCATCATCTGATAATGGTGCCGATAATAATGCTCTAATTCCTGTAATTACTGATATTACAAAAATTGGATTTGATATTAGATTGTGTGAAGATACCGGTTTAACAACTTGTGATTCAAGTACTGAATTAGAAAATGTAACTTATTACGTATTTGACATTGATAAAACAAATTCTCAAAATTGGATAGAAGTTGGTTATTTAAATAATATTAATTCAAATGGAGGAAATAATTTAATTTCATTTAATAAAACTTTTACAACTACACCTTATGTATTCGGACAATCACAAACTCATACAAGACCTGACACAGCAATGGCGCCACATACTTGGGCTCACTCAATTACAACTTCAGAAGCTCAATTAATTGCTTGTGATCACCCTGGAATTGCTGATGCTTGTGCTGGAACAACGACTGAAAATTATGCCTATTTAGCAATTGATGTAGCAAATGCGAATATAGGGGAATTAAGTTCGGGTTCAAGTTCAATTTCAAGTTCAGCTTGGACAAGTGTTTCATTTTCAGAAAATTATCAAAACCCAATTATGTTAGTATCTCAAAATTCAGATACTGGTGGACAAGATCCTCAATATCCTTGGGCTCAAAATTTAGCATTTAATGGTGCTCAAGTTAGATATTGTGAACAAGATGCAATTGGAGTTTGTAATTCTCACAGCGCAGAAATAGTTGTGTGGTTAGCACTACAAAAAGGTCCAATATATTTAGGGACTGCATCAAATAATTTAGTTTCAACAACTCCTGGTCAAACTCCATATTTTACAACATCTATAAATCCAATAACACAAACACTTGCGCAAGGAACAATTACAACGGTATCTTATACAATTAATGCAACTGGTTCAATTGATAATATTACAAATTTATATGGATTACTTCAAACTGGGATTGGAACAAAAACTTTACCTTTACGAACAATTGGAAAAAATAAATTAATATTTGATTTAACAAATTTAACTTTTGGGCAAGTTTATCAAGATGAATTACCTGGGGTAAAATCAACTAATTTATTTTCAAGATATGATAATTCAAATACAAGTATTAATTGTATCTCTGGTGATTGTTTAACTTTTACAACTTCTTGGATTAATGGAAATAACTTACTTGAAGCCCAAAACCAAAATATTAATTTTATTTGTGATGATACAAATACTGGAAATTTCTCCGCAACATTTAATGTATTTTCAGACAATTCACAAATCACAAACCAAGTTTCCTTATCTTGTAATGTAAAATCAAAACCATTAGATATTGGTTTTCATAATCCTCAACCAAATACACAAAATGATTTAATTGTATATCAAACAACAACTTTAGATTTTAATATTACTTGTAAAACTACTAGTGGATGTAATAATATTGATGTTTTTGCAAAATATGTTGATGATACAAAAATTTGGTGGAATAAATCTTGGAGTTATAAACATCCAATAAATGTTACATCCTCAATAGACGCTCCAATTGATTATCAATTATTAATTTCATTAAATCAAACAAATGTTGGTCCAAAATTTGATTGGGCAAACTCATGTATTGATTTAAGATTTATTAAATCAAATTCAATTGAATTAAATTATTGGATTGAATCTTGTGATTTAGCAACTAAAACTGCAAAAATTTGGGTAAAGGCTGATACTTCATTAACAACTGGAATTTCTTATAATTTTGAAATGTATTATTTAAATCCTCAAGCAATCTCAAACTCAAATCCAAATAATGTATTTATACAAAATCAAATATTTTTAACAACTGGAAGATGTTCAGGAACTGGTAATTGTGATATGGATACTGATGCAGAGGCTAACATTTTAAGACAAAATATTGGAGTAGATGCTGCGATGTCTGTTGATGGGACTGGTTATGTAACTTCAGTTAATCAATTAGATAATCCTTATGGGACTGATGATAATTATTTTACAAGATATAGATTTTTATATATTCCAACAATTTCAGCAAGTCATACTTTTGGTACTCGTTCCGATGATGATTCTCAAGTATCTATATCAACTTCAGACTCATACGGTAATGGATTAAACGGATTTGGAATTAATGATGTTGTAACAACTCAATATGCAAACTGGCACCAAAATGCAGCCTGTGGATTAACTCCGGCAATTGAAGGAACTAGATTTTTTAATGCAAACACTGGGTATTGGTTAGAATATTTACACATTGAAGGAACTGGAGGAAACTCTCAACAAATGTGTGCTGATACTGGTTCAGGATTTAATATTTTTGATACAACAAATTTTCCAAATCAAATATATGCAAGAGAATATGTGACAGCAGAACCTGTAATTACAATTCAAAATTTTAAAGATCAATATTCAAATATTCCTATCTCAAATTCAGGATTAGGATTTTGGACCCAAAGTTCAAACAGCCAAACAATTAATTTAATTAATGGAGAAATTTTACAAGTTTCATTTTTAATTAATTCATCAACCCCATTTGATAAACACTATAAAATTTTAGGAGTTTTAGACTCAGGAGATACAACTCTCTTAACAAATTTATCTATTATAGATTTACCAACAACAATTAATTTATCTATTGATTTAGACAAAACTCAAATTGGAGAAAATTTATTTAATGCTAAAATTAATTTTGTAAATTTAGCAAATTTAGACACACCAAGATTTGGAACTTTGTACGCATATATTTTTGAATCTTCTGGAATTCAAAAAACTACAAATTTTATAATTCCAAGTTCATCTAAATATACTATTCAAATTACAAATGAAACAATTTTATCTACTCCAAATTATAATGGAACAATTCACAAATTTAAACTAACTCCAAATCCAAGTTTATATACTACAACATTCTCACCATTTTTTGGAATTTATAATACTTCAAATTCATTATCAATTCAATTTAATTATACTAAAAATAGAACTAATTTAAATAATGTTTTATTTGTAGGATTTGACCCTGAATTAACTCAAGAATTAAATGGTTCTAAAGTTGAAAATATTGATTATATCTCTATATTTGATAGGTTACTACAAATATTTATAAAACTTAAAAACTGGTTTTTATTATGACTTTTAAAACTTTAAACATAGTTAGAATATTACTTAGTTTTTGTTTAATTTTATTTTTAACAACTAGTACTTTTGGTGCCGTTGAAAGATTTTCACAATATGATACAAAAATTAAAATTAATTCAGATGATACAATTGATGTATCAAAAGATATTGCTTTACAAAACATTCACATTGTAGGAATTGTTCCAGGTAGAGTTGAATTCAAAATTGGAAAAAAAATTGAAGGTAGTTCTTCAAATATTAATTTAGATTCATATACTATAAAAGATAGATATGGTAAAGAAATTAAATCTCAATTATTTGAAACTGAAACTGAAGCAGTGATTGCAATTGATATTTTTATGCCATTATTACCGGGATTTAAATATAACATTGACTTAGAGTATACTTTATCTTATGATAGTTCTGGTTTATTATTCAAATCTTTAGAATTTCCAATTAAAGAAGATTCATCAATTGATATTGAAAAAGGTTTATTTACATTAGAATTACCTGAATCAAAATCATTTACATATTTAAATGTTTTAGATACAAATGTTACAATTAATGAAAATGTAGCTACTTGGGATATTAATGAAAAATCTCCTTCGACAGGTATAATTGAATATTCATCAGTTCCAATTTACATTCAAGATGTGAAAGGAAGTTTTGTTTTCTGGATTTCAATTAATTTATTATTATTAATGGTTTTAGCTTTTGAAATTTACAGAGGGATTAAAAGATTAAAAAAAGATGATAAACATCACAAATAATTTATTATTTAATTAATTAAATTATTTCCTAAATTTTCAATTTAATATGACAAATAAAAATAATAACATAAATAACTTTACAAATTCAAATACTTCTAATTTATTTTATTTTATTTTATTTTCATTATTTTTAATATTTTCAAATTCAACTTCAGTTTTTTCATCATCAAATGTTTTAGACATTAAAATCTCAGAATTTGTATATGAAAATAACTCTTACGCTCCATTAACAAATAAAACTTTAAATAATTTTCAAATTACTGGGACAATTATTATTACAAATAAACACATAAGTGAATCAATAGAAAACATTCAATTAAACTTTTCAAATATAAATAATATTTATAATTTAACTTTTAATTCTGGAACTTTGGGATATGTTTCCAAATATAATCAATCACAAAATTTAGCACAATTAGTTGTCCCAGATTTAGGACCATTAAAAAATTCAACCTTTACTTATTTAATTAATTTAACAAATAATAATTCTCCTTTATTATTTGATACAAGTTATTCTTCATTTAATATCTTTACTGGAAATAGTTTTCAAATTACTGACACTCTTACAAATAATTTAAATTCATCACAATTTTCAAATAATTGTATATATAATATCTCAGTTATTCAAAATTCATTACAAGTTCCACAAATAATTCCTGTAAACTTTGAAATTCAAAATCCAATCGCTGGAACTGACTCAACAAACGCAAGTATAAATCCTACAAACAGAACACTTACTTGGGATGTTTTAAATGGAAATTGTATTAATTCAACTCAAACTCAAAATATTTCCTATACTTTAAAATCTCCAAATAATGTTGAAGTATCAGATGATTATCAAATTATTTCATCAATATACAATTATCAATTTGATGATGTGATTTCAGAATTAAATTTAGATTATATTTATGCTCAAGGAGATTTGGAATTAGATTTCCAAAAATATAGGGAAAATATTTTAACAGGAGATAATGCAACATGGAAAATTACTTCAAATGTTGAATCAAGTTCAGAATTATTAGTAAATTTAGATAAAG
>JAVJHY011064348.1:0-10173 GCA_035593235.1 Phascolosoma agassizii | reverse complement strand
GTCAAACAACTCAATGAACATATTATCCACTACTCGGTGGAAAGATTGCTTAAAGAGGTCAGGCAAAGGACCGGCCTGAGCGCTGACCACATCTCGTGGTTCCTGCCACACTACTCATCCAACTTCTTCCGGGAAAAAGTGGCGGTCGGAATGCGAAACGCCGAATTCGAAATTCCTGACGCCAAGTGGTTCACCAATCTTGAAAGCACCGGTAATACCGGATCAGCATCGATTTATATCATGTTGGATGAGCTGCTGACCTCCGGTAAACTTGAGGACGGCCAGAAAATTCTTTGCTACATACCGGAAAGTGGCCGATTCTCCAGCGCCTATATGCTTTTGACCGTCTGCTCGCACTAACGCGTAGATTTACCATGAAGAAAACGGATGTTCCGCAAGATCAAATACAAACGCTGGGCGGGCTACGCAAGGCGATGTACGCCGTTGATGCCGAGGGCAACTACGCAATCGTGCCATCAAACGGATGGGAAGCAGAAGAACTGGTGTTGAACCAGGCTATCGAAGAATTTGAACGTCAGTCTGAGCAAGCCCGACAACGGTACCAGGCAGGCCAATCATCTCCACTCGAATACCATATGTACAACCAGCGTATGGACATCGTCGTTCTGGCGCAAAGTACCGGCTATTTTAAATGGCAAGTCAAACGACATCTGACCACAGCTGGATTCGCCGCCCTGAAGATAAAAAAATTAACTGTCTATGCCCACGCGCTGGGTCTCAGTGTGGCTCAGCTAAAATCACTACCGGACAACTGACAGATTCTGATGGACACAATCGAAATACCCTTCTCACATGCACACGCAGCGCATTGTGAAAGCGGTGTCATATCTTCCTTGCTTCGACACGCCGGGCTCGACCTGTCAGAAGCCATGGCATTCGGTATTTCAGGTGCTCTCACCTTTGCCTATATTCCCTTTGTAAAAATAGGCGGCATGCCACTTATCGCCTATCGAATGCCGCCAAAACATATCATCCAGAAGCTATCAAAGCGGCTGGGAATCCAGTTGCATACAGAAACTTTTTCGAATCCTGCGGCAGGCCGTATGGCGTTGGACAACTATATAAACTCGGACAGACCCGTTGGCTTGCAAACCTCAGTATTCTGGTTGCCCTATTTTCCGAAAGAAATGCGGTTCCACTTTAATGCGCACAACATCGTGGTGTATGGCAGGTCAGCTGAGGATTATTTAATCAGTGATCCGACCATCGAAAAACCAGTTGTCTGCGACGGTGAAGCTTTGGATCGGGCCCGATTTGTCAAAGGTATGATGAAACCCAAAGGATTGATTTATTACCCATCTTCTGTTCCTACATCGATTGATATGAGAGAGCCTATTCTAGCTGCGATTCGAAGCAACATGAAAATGATGCTTAAAACACCACTGCCGATATTGGGCACACGGGGAATCAGGACGCTGAGTAAAAAAATTCGTAGCCTACCGGCTGCGAATGTGTCCTCGGCTGACAATGCGCAGCATCATGCAAACAACCTGTTTATTGGGCATATTGTTCGAATGCAGGAAGAAATCGGTACGGGCGGCGCTGGCTTCCGCTTTTTGTATGCATCGTTTCTACAGGAAGCGGCAGCCATCCTGGAACAACCGACGTTAAACGAGATAGCGCATGAATTGACAGCGACCGGCGATGAATGGCGGCAATTTGCCTTGCTGGCTGCGAAAATGTGCAAAAGACGGATGGCAATGGACTACAACCAGCTGGCAGACCAGCTACTTGTCTGTGCCAACAGCGAAGAGACAGTATTCACCCGGTTAGCCGCCGCTGTGGCCTAGTACCGCCAGATTTTCTGCCCACACACAAAATTGAGGATATGGCGCGAGTCGACGGTAAAACACTGGTTTTTCGCCGGTAAGGCAAGACAATTGCAGCGGAAAGGGGATGAAAATTGTCATCTCCGCGGTACTCTTCGCCCTGCTGATCTCAGCGTGCGGCAATCAGAGCAGTCAACCTGAGCCCGTGGATGAGACTGCCTCCTTGGCGACCCCAGTCGATAACGAAGATAGTAATACCGAGCTGCCTGCCGTCGCACTTTCTACCGAATCAGTTCGAGAACCAGAACCAAATCCGGATCTAGTACCTAACCCAGAACCTTATCTAGTACCTGAATTCGATGTTACTGCCGAGTCGACAGCAGAACTAGAGCTGTATACAAATCAATCGCAGCTCGAATTGCACGAAGGCGATCCAACTGCTTTGTCTCTGTCTGTCATCGCCCGCAGGACCGGCAGTTCTACAGACACGATCGAATTCAGTCTACTCGGTGCCTCACCAACTACTCTGGATAATATCAACTACTGGTTCGAGGAACGTGTGCAAACAGACAATGAAATTAAAACGCTGCTACACCTGCAATTATCCATCACCATGGCACCGATACAATCTCATGTAAGACAGATCACTCTGGTGGCAACGTCGGGTGGACTCCGAGAGGAAATTCCTCTGCAACTGGATATCAAACCGGTTGCTGCACCAGATGTTTACCTGTTGATCGGACAAAGCAACATGGAGGGTTATAGCGAAATTGGTGCAAAGGACGCTGGGCCAGGCGGACTCGATGAAAAGAATCAGCGAATCTGGCAACTTAATGTGCAGCCTAACAATGCCATTTTATTTACACAAGCCGAGCACTTTAAGAGCGAAGCGAATAACACATTGTCGCCGATGTTCGTACTCGCAGAAGACCCGCTACATGAACCGAGGCACACCATTGTACCGTCCAAAGGAGGTACGCATATCGGTCTTGGCCTTACGTTTGCCAAGGATGCGCTGATCAGAACTACCCAGCACGTATACCTTGTACCGGCTGCATGGGGCGGTACTGGATTCTGTAAAACTGCAATGAGTGACCGAGGTTGGAATGCTGACCCCACTGAAGAACCCTGGCTCGGGGGATCAAACCTGACAGATCGGGCTCTTACCCGATTGAATGTAACGCTGCAGGAAACCGGCGGTATTCTGCGTGGAATATTGTGGTTACAAGGTGAATCAGATTCCAACAACGTTGAGTGCGCAAACAGCTACGCCAGTAACCTGAAAAAAATGGTTGAAAGAATTCGCCGTGATGCACGAATCGACCTTCGCGGAGTATCCGCCCGTGGCATTGACGCTGCGATACCGATGGTGGCAGGCACGATGTCCAGGGGTAACGACCAGCGCGGAGCCTACTCAGTCTTCGGGTGGATGAAAGATACTGTCGATCAGGCTCATCGCAGAATTTCTGAACTGATCCCCTACGCCGATTACTCAAACCACGATGACCTTGTCCCACCAAGCTACCCGTGCGGTCAGACTTCTTGCGTTCATTTTGGCGCCGCCGCGTATCGCGAACAAGGTCACCGATTCTACGATGCGCTGGCGGGTATCTGGGACAGACGATATACTGCTGAGGAGGTCTTTGAGGAGTAATGTCGCATACAGACATAGTGCTTTACCGCGCGGCCCACCCAAGATGATCGACCAACCTAAATTCCAATTTTCACTAGTGTTATTTGGCAGCGCTCGCTGGTATCCTGACTGATCACCAACAGTTCGCCGCGGTTTCCGCGGGTTAAAAAGCTGGCAATCACGCCAGCGTTCAGACCATCCCAGTACCCCTCATCGCTTTCCACCCGATTGCAGTCAGACTGAATTGAAGCCATACAGCGATCTGCCAGAGGTGCATTTAATTCAAGCTCAAAAAATACCGACAATTTTCGGGTGAACTGATGTTGTGTTAACCATTCGATCAAATCGGCCTCGCAATCGAACAGACAGCTTATGTTGAGGCTTCCGATACTTTTATTAGTCTTTTGAGCCGACAGTAAAACCCAATGACTGCCTTCTCCTAGCTGCGTATCCAACGGTAACCGCAGACGCCTGCACTGGTCTTCGACTGGATGTGTGATTTCATCCACCATGCCTACCAGTGCATTGTTGACCCGGCCCGTGTGTAGATCTGTAGCCGCCATCTCCACAGCGGCTTCAAATGCGTGCATTTCCCGCGACAGTAAAAGATTCTGCCCAGTCAGACCGAGATTCTTCATCACATAAAAACTGACGGAGTTGCTGACTGAATTGATAAATCGAATTGGCATGGGTGCATTTCGGTCCCTGAAAATATCCTGCTGCATCGCAATATTGTTCGCAGCCGGACCTTTTCCGGTAGCAAGATAAAGTGCCGTTAAGGTATGCAGAGGTTCACCGATGCACATAGCCGAGCCAATAAGCGCAAGTTGTGTAAAGCGATCAATTCGCCTAAAACGTTGAGTGCACACCTCATTGGTTTGCTGTTTCAGATCGGGTTGAATACCCTCTTTTGATGCATCAAAGTACACTGAGCCCACTGACTGCACATAGAGTGGCTTATCCATTAGCCACAACCAATACGGTATTGTTTCCGCCAAATCCAAAATAATTTAGCAGATAGCGCCCGGATGGCGGCAACGGGGTAATTCCGGTGACTGGTGACAGCGCAACTGCTGGATCGGTGTTTGTAAATCCCGGCGTTGCTGGAAATGCGTGGTGCTTCAAGCTTGCGTCAAACAGTACCAACTCAGCTACACCGCAAGCGCCGAGCGTATGGCCAATATAGGGTTTGAACGCACAGACTGGAGGGATGTCAGTAAAAACCTGATGTAGCCCGGCTGCCTCAGCCGTATCGTTGGCAAGACTTGCAGTCGCATGTGCCTTGATGCCGGATATATCGGATTGATCAACGCCGGCATCAGCTAGCGCACCCAGTAACACGTTGCGAATAGCAACCCCATCGATATTGGTAGCAGTAATACTCGAGGTGTCACAATTACTCGCACCGCCTGCAATTCTCGTCTGATCGGCACTGACAGCATCGGTAGCAGACAAAACAACCGCCGCGCAACTCTCCCCCAGAACCATCCCCGACCGGTTAAGATCAAATGGTCGGACCTGATCTTCGGACAAAAGCTGCAGACTGTGAAATCCTGCCAGTGTCGTCAGGTTATACGACTCCAGTCCGATGACTATGGCATGATCAATGACACCCTGCTCGAGCATGCGCGATGCGCCAAGAACCGCATTCGCACTGGCGCTGCATGCTGTTCCATAGGTGTAGTCAGGGCCACGTAGTTTTAACTTTCGACGCAGATGTCCCAGTACATGACCTAGCGACACCATCTGCACCGGTAACGCGGATGCCCGATTTGCAGACTCAAGATCTTTTCGATACCGAATTTCTGACAACCCAACATCGTAAGACGACGAACCGATGAACACACCCATTTTGCGAGTATCGTTTTCAGTTAAAGAAGCGCCGGATAGCGCTTCGCTAACGGCGGACTCTATCAGATGATAGAACCGCTCCTCGGTGTCCTTCGCATAGGGGCTTTCGATGCCATACCACAACATTGACATTGGGTCATCAAACCACGCAACCGACAACGTCTGAACCGGTACCCTGCCAGAAAACATGGAATCGGCGCAAGTATCTACAGTCGATCCCAATGCACTGACCAGACCCCTACCTGACAAGATTACGTGGCGCATTGAGCTATTAAGGTAGAATAAATTTTGCGAGTGTGTCAACTGACGTTAACGCCAGCCGGGATTCGTTGCCGCCTTCTATGCGCTTGCCATAGCGTTTTTGTACAGCCAAAGATATCTGCAGTGCATCGAGAGAATCAAGATGTAGTCGACCAACACTGCCAAGCAAGAATTCATCATCTTCAATCTCATCAGCACTGAATTCAGTTTCGCACTCATCCACGATTAATTGTTTCAGTTCGGATTTCAGCTGTTGCTCGTTCACGATAATCGTTAATGTAATCCCAGAAAGCGAATTTAGTGACGTTTCATTAAGCGTGCTGAAATGAGTAACATAGCCAGGCCAAACGTCGCCAGAAAGCCTGCCTCCGGTAACACATCTGCCACACCGCCGCCACGCAATATGATATCAAGAAAGCCCTCCAGTCCCCAGGCATGTGGAGACATCAGACTGAATTTCTGCATGGTTGCTGGCATGACAAACCGCGGAACCATGACTCCGCCAATAGCGGCCAGAATGATGTTGCTGACACCGGCAAGTATAGTGGCCTGTTCGGTCGTAGAAACCAGGTTGGCAATCAGCAGGGCGAACGACACAGAAGCGAAGCTGATTGCCAATGCAATGAGTGCGAGCCCGGCAGGCGATTTCCCGACAGTAAGCGCATCCCCACCGAACATCGGAACCACCCAGATACCGACCGCAAACAGCAGGACAACCTGCACTAGATTGATACCCACATAGGTAACAAGCTTGCTCGCCAGAAACTGCCAACGGGATACACTCATTGTATTCAATCGATCGAGCGTACCGTGCGCCCGTTCACCCAGGAATGTAGTGGATACCGGAATCGCAATGAAGAACATGGAGAAAACCAGCCATGCGGGAACGTTCTGCTGAACCGACGTTGGGATGATGTGGTCCTCCGCTGCGTTGCCCGGATCTCGCTTGACAGTAGCCCTGATCAGCTCTGCATCGATAACATCCTCAGTTAACACACCATTTTCTTCGGCTACCTTTAAAAACAGCTCGCCAATATTCTCGCGAACCCACGACTCGAACAACAACGCAATAGGCTGCTGTGTACTGGGGGCTGCCTGTACTAATAGAGGGGGTATTGTTGAAGGATCTGATTCCAGCGCCGCCGAGAATCCAATTGGAATAGTCAACATAAATTTGATGTCATCAGATCGCAGCAGCTTTTGAGCATCGACTTGCCGGGACTCGGGGATAAATCGCTGAAAATTCTGGCCGCGTTCAAACCGATCGATCAACCAGGTAGCGTATGCACCTCGATCATCATCTACCAGCAGGTAACTAATTTTAACTTCGTTGTGGGTACTGAACGTATTCTGCATGGCCAATGACATGATCAGAATAAAGAGCGTTGGCATCAGGAACAACAGCAGCAGCGCATGCAAGTCACGCGACAACAGAAGAATCTCTTTTTTCAGAAAGATCAGAAAACGCACTGACTATTTTACTCGCAAGGTTAGATTAATCGCGCAGAGATCTATCCGTGAGCTCCAGAAACAGATGCTCAAGGTTCTTGGTGCCGGAGACCATTCGATTGACCTTGACCTCACGCACTGCCAAAGATCGAAGTAATTGGCCGATATCATCCAGCACCATATCGTTGGCGTCCAGCGACATTCTGTTTTCAGAAACGGTGATGCTGGCTGGAAGTTCAACATTTACCGGCAACTTCGATTTGAGACTAATACTGACCGTATTGGCTTTGTCGCGACCCAATAATTCCTGCAATGAGCCCGTGGTGAGTATCCTGCCTCTATCAATAATCGCAATTTGATTGCACAGTGACTCCAATTCTTCCATGTAGTGAGAAGAATAGACGACGGTGGTCCCGGATTTGTTAATCGTTCTGATTGTCTCAAGAATGAAACGGCGAGATTGCGGATCGATACCCACAGTCGGCTCATCCAGGAACAGGTAGTCGGGCTCTCCCAATAAACTGATTGCCACATTCAAGCGACGCTTGAGCCCACCGGAAAAAGTAGCGGCACGGTCGTCCATCACCTGAGTCAAGCCAGTAATCTGCGCAGCTGTGTCTATGCGGGCTGCCTGGACTTCGCCGCTGATCCGTTGTGCTCCGGCAAAAAACCGGAGATTCTCCCGGACACTCATCGACGGGTAAAATGCATAGTCCTGAGGTACCCAGGCAATTTTTTTCTGCACCGCAAGGCGGTCTCTGTTTATATCCAGCCCATCACAGAAGATGCTGCCGCTTTTCGCCTTCAGTAACCCGGTCAGTAACGAAATCAGGGTCGTCTTCCCGGCTCCATTGGGTCCCAGCAAGCCAAACAGATCACCCGATTGAATCGACAGACTGACCTGATCCAGCGCCGGCGACAGCCCGGTGAGGTAATGGTAAGTTACATCCCTTATTTCAATCACAGACTGGTTTGCCACCGTGTTGATGGGGGAACGGCACAATCGTCGGTACACCCCATAGTATTGACCGTCCAAACAGATGATGTTTAACTCTATTTTACCTGCAATACAAAGCCAGGCCCATCTGGCTCTCAACTAACAGCACTTACGGTCCGATCATGAAAATCGATGACATTGCGATCTTTATATTAAAGACCCCCCTTGAAGAACCCTTTGCATTTTCCCAGGGCTGGGTACATCAGCGAGCAGCCACACTAGTCAAGATTACCACCGACAGTGGCCTGATCGGTTGGGGCGAAGCATTTGCACAGGGGCTTGAGCCACCCGAGATAGCAGCTGCTGCTATCGAGCACGCACTCAAGCCAATGCTTCTGGGCAAAAACCCGCTCGACACCCATGTGCTGTGGCATTCACTGTACAACCAAACCCGGGATTTCGGACGCAAGGGTTCTGTCATCTCAGCCATCAGCGCTGTCGACATTGCCTGCTGGGATATCGCCGGACATTTTTATGACCAACCGATACATCAACTTCTGGGCGGTGCATTCCGCGAGCAGGTTCGGCCCTACGCTACCGGATTCTACAGAATCAACGGTCAAGGAGAGGCTGCCCGTCTGGCCGATGAAGCGCTTCAACACCAAGCTGCCGGCTTTTCGGCCATGAAAATCAAACTAGGATTTGGTATCCGTGATGATATCGAGGTGATGGAGGCTATTGCCAACTCGCTGTCTGATTCAAGCATCGAATTGATGGTCGATACCAACCATGCCTATGGCAGAGCAGATGCGATTCGACTCGGTCAGGCACTGGATCAGTATCAGTTACGCTGGTACGAGGAACCGGTGGTGCCTGAGGACATAGAAAGTTATCAGCACTTACGCCAGGTGCTGAATATTCCGATCGCAGCAGGCGAGAATGAACACACCGCTTACGGATTTAACAATCTGCTGGGTGCGGGGGCGATCGATATCGCCCAGCCTGATATTGGCTCCTGTGGCGGGTTTACCGCAGCAAGAGATATCGTCGGTATGGCGCAGGCATCCGGTATTTCGGTAAATCCACACGTATGGGGTTCTGCGATTGCGCAGGCAGCGTCACTACAACTGATCGCAGCACTGCCGGTTACCCATCATTCGCTCTTTGCCTGTGAACCTGTGCTTGAATACGACCGTTCAAGTCATCCGTTTCGCCAAGATCTCATCACAGAACCTTGGACGATGGAAAACGGCGTGATAACGGTGCCCACTGGACCAGGGCTTGGGATTGAGATCAGGCAGGACACGATCGAGCGCTACAACACACATTGAGGTACGGCTCCAGGTGACATGGTAGTAGTGACAAAGCAGAATATCAAAGCGGGAATTGATTGGGGATCGAGCGCGTTCCGGGCCTACCGTTTCGATGCCGAGGCCAATGTGGTCGATCAACGTGACGTACCACTCGGATTAAAATTTGTACCTGAATGCAGCACCAGCAACAAGTTTGAGCAGGTTCTGTTTGAGCAGATCGGCGATTGGCTTGAGCCCGGTGACAGCGTCGTATTATCGGGCATGGTAACCAGTCGGTCGGGATGGATAGAAACCCCTTATCTGAATTGCCCGGCAGATTTAACAGATTTACGCGACTATGCCGTTCAAGAGGAATTTCGGGGAGTTCACTGCCATTTTCTGCCGGGTCTGTGTCAGTCCAGTCCCCAGCCCGATGTTATCCGCGGCGAGGAACTCCAGCTGGTCGGTGCCGCGTTAAATACCGACGAAGCGCGCTCTGTGGTGATTATGCCCGGCACACATTCAAAATGGGCTTGCGTATCAGGGTCTACCGTAGAACAGTTCCATACCCTTGCCACCGGAGAGCTCTATGATCTGTTAATGCATCATTCATTGATCGGGCAGCTCACCACAGACAATCCCGCAGATAATAATTGGGTCGAGGCGACGTTTCTCGAGGCTGTCACCTCTGCCTACCACGACGGCAACATTGTCGCAAAACTGTTTACCGCGCGATCGGGTGTGTTGACTGGCGTGCTCGCCCCCACCCAGGTAAGTTCATATTTATCCGGGCTACTGATTGGCAATGAAATACGAGAAGGCTGTTCGCTGATCAATAAAAACAAGTCCAGGGTATCTCTCGTTGGCAGCGGAATGCTGTGTCAGCGATACAAAATAGCACTTCGCCATATGCAAATACCGGTCTCTGCTGCATCCAAAGACACGGCTGCCGCGGGTTTC
>JAVJHY011063285.1:0-15466 GCA_035593235.1 Phascolosoma agassizii | reverse complement strand
GTTTTCATGAGAACCTCCTGGTGAATGATGCCAGAACGCTCTACTTTTGGTCTGTCCTCGATATGGGGAAGCCTACAATCCACCGTGGATGATTTCGCTTACCTTCTCTGAACTGCGAAAAAGATAGAATTTGAGCACTTCATTTCGGTAGCTACAATTCATCCGTTCAATAGCGCTCGATTCCCTGTTCTTGAATATAAGGTGAATAATGGAAAACACCAAACACACCATTGCCATTGAGCATACAGATTTTTATAGCCAAAAATATTCATTTTAAAAAATAATAATTTCCCTATATTTTCCCTGTTCTAAGACGGAAAAATACTTGAAAGGTACTGATTACGCGGTAACCAGCAAGTCAGAGATAACTAATAGATTTACTAGGTCGGGCTGCATAGTGGTGGAGAGAATTTCTCTGCTGACTGCGCCAGCCACCAGTAGCCACTCAGAGACCAATTTACCAACAATTTCTGAGAGACCAAGGCCTACTAATTAATGGGGTGGAATTCGAACCAGGGTTTCTGAAAGGAGTATTCCCCTTCATGAGGTGACCGGCGTCACGCGAAGGCATGAGGGGCCGGCCCCCTAGTGGGAGTGCAGGACTAGCAAGACCCGCACGACTTCGAATTCCCACCCTCTCCGCCAGCCAGTCAACAGCAAAATCAACCTCTCTCTTCATTGCCGAAATACGATATTGTCAACGTAACCACGTAAGTGCGAATTGTAGCCGTTTGCCATGCATCTCATGTGCACACCGCGTACTGCGGATCTGAAACGACTGCCTGCGTAGGAACCGATAGTTCACCGCCGCATCGAATAATGTCCGAGCCGAAATAAATTCTGAGTGAGTCGATGGAGCGTGAGGAATCGTTGAGCCTGAGTCGATGAAGCAAAGCCGCGCATGTGATGTTCGCATTGTCGCGTCGATGATGCGCCATTTCAGCACGGTTATTCGTGTAAACATGATTGATGTACTCAACAATCGGCATGGTTGTCCGATGAGCCGCATCATAGCTTCGAAGTTTGTAGGTGGAAAACAGCGCGGTTCCCGACCTTGCCCTTTGAGCAAGTGGCGGGAAAACCGTTCCTAGACACGCTGATTTCGGCAGCGTTGCACGAGAATATCAAGCACTTCTTCATCTTGATCCACAACACACCACAGATAGTGTCGTTCCCTTTGGAGGGGCACAAAGACTACGACAAGATCTCTGCCCCCTAGCAGCCCTTGTTGTTTCTTGGGCTTGTGTGAGTAGACAGGCCCAAACTTCTAACACCACTGGCGTCACAGTTTCATATGTCATCTTGACGCCACGTTCACTTAAAAGTTCTTCAACTTCCCAGAACCTAAGGCAAAACCGATAACAAAGCCAGAGGCGTGACTGATAATTTCTGAGAGAAATCGGCGCCGTTGATAGCTGGCTTTTGGTTTGCCCATGAACCTAGTTTGCCCAGGACGAGTTAAATAGACCATGCCCTTAAGGACTCTCAGAGATCCGAAGGGGGAAATGCGTTGATGACCTCATCGGAAAAAATCAAACTATCCTTTGCTCCGCTGGAAATAGTTTTAATTTTATAGATTGCCTGTGGTCTATCAGGTTCAGGGATTTCAAGCATCGTGATTAAAGAATCGAGATATTCACCATATTGGCTCCAAGTATATTCGTCCGCGGTAGATTCTTCCGGTATCCGACTTAGCTCGGTTACGATTTCGGTATAGTTGCCCATTATAAATGTTTTTACTTTGCGCTTCTTCGTATCGGAGGTTGTCTCCGACACACCTTCAGGTACCATGATGACAAAATACTTATCAGGGTCATACTGATATGCCGCTCCACTCGAAAAATCCGTAGTGGTGGACAAAAGGCAAGAAAAACACCATATGGCATTTACCCAGACCAATCCATTCATCCTGCTTTCTGTTTGTAATGACTGTTTCGCATAACCCTCTTTAAAAAAATCTACGGAATTTTCTGATTGCCTTTCCAAATCAACGACAAGTGGTGTATCTCCTAATGCTTTGCCATTAACAGTGACAGTAACCCCATCGGGTGAAGACTTGAATGTAACTTGCTGCGTCGACCCGTCGATTAATGTGGCACAACCACTTGTAAAACATACTGCTAAAACTCCAAGACAGAGCCATGAAAGTCCATTTTTCATAATTTTCTTCTCCATCGTTAAGTTAACAATACCGGGGAAGACTCTTCACATACTAAAACCGAATTCGAATTCCACCTAGAGCAGATAACCCACCTAGACTCTCTGCGGTATAATCTATACCTGATCCTGATCGTCTTTCTTTTGATGTCAAGAAATATACCACACGCACCTTTCCCTCCATAAACAATGCAAAGTGGGATCCAATGGGGAATTCCACGCCGACTATGCCGTCTGCTCCCAATCCAACTGCATATTTACTTATCGCCTCAACATTTCGGTTGTTGGCGCAAACATGATTGATGTGCTTGATGGTCGGCAGGGTATGCGATGAGCCACGCCATAACTCTTGAGTTTCTCGGTCATCAACCAAGACGGCTCACCATCTTGGCCTTTGATCAAGCAACGAAAGAAGCGCACCGCCGCCTGTTTGTTCCATCGTTTTTACACCAAAATGTCAAAGGTATCACCGCCTTGATCGACAGCTCGCCACAGCTCCTGCTGTTGGCATTGAAGCGTGATAAACACCTCATCAAGGTACCAAGCATCCCCTAACTGGCCTTGTCATTCCTTAAGTTTTCGATCTTGCTTAGGAGCAAACTTGTGACACCACTGGCAATCGGTTTCAATGGTGCCGATGATGCCTCGTTCAGCCAGGAGCTCTTCGACTTCCCGAAAGCTCAAACAAAAACGATGGTACAGCCACACCGCATGGCTGACTTTTTCGGAGGGGAAACGGTGCGTTGGTTACTGGGCTTTATGGTATTCATTCGGCCCAGTCACCCAAACCCGAGTTAAACTGACAATACCCTCAACAACAAGAGGACTGCTGTCTGGGGGAAAACCTAAAATGGCTTATTGACTCATCGCTACCAACTTTAAGCGATTTCCGTAGAATTTTCCGAGACTTTCAGCAAGATAAATAGAACAGAGATTAGAAGATAAAAATTTAGTATGCTCAAAAAAACAAAACCCTCCCTTTCTCGGAATTTACCTCAAAACCTCAGCACGCCTCTCCTACTTGCCTCGTCCATCTCCAATTCCAAAACTTCACATCAAAAGGAACCTCATCATGGCCATGTGGAAGAGCTATGAAGTGGGAAAATTTCCTCGTCTATCTTCTTAAAGGAACAGTGGATCAAGAACGGTTGTCATGGTACGAATATGTGGACGCAGGGAACCGCATTTTCCTGAACCAGATCACGGGACGAGCGCGGCTCCCTGACGGCGAACTCACCACCCTGGATGCGGTCGGCAAACGCCGTAAAAACTGGAGTCGTTCTACAATGACGAACATTTCAAAGAAGAAACGAGAAAGACCAAAGTTCAAGATGAACCAAGATGAATGGTTTAGAGTACAATATCGATATAGGGTTGACCTGCTTTTGGAAATCTTAGGACATCCTTACGCTTCGAATTTAAAAGAACTTCGTCGAGCTTTGGAACGTTCCCTTCCTTTTGGAATTTTTTATTGGCTTTCAGTTCGTCTGGACTGTAGGTCATGTGAATAGTGAAATCGAGATTCGGCCTTGCCGTAAAGAGCATTTCAAGCGTCTTCGGCTCTGGATTGCCATGTCCACCATTCCCGCTAATAACGTAGTGGTCTGCCGTGATCCGCTCGAAGAATTCAGAATTGACATTCCGATCACTCCCGTGATGTGGAAGTTTTATTATGTTAAAGTGAACGGCTTGTCCAGGTTCCAACCTGCCTACGGTCTCAAGCCATTTGATGATCATGTCGCCGCGAGCATCACCGGTTAGAAGGGCTGATTTTCCTCCCACCTCTGCAATCGCAACAATGCTGGCAAGATTGGAGACAGAGGTGTCTAGCTTTTCAGCCGAGGCCGCTGATGCTGCGCCTTCCGCTGCGAGAATGTCCTTGAGTTGCTTCGCCCACTCCTTCCTCAGTTTCTCCAATTCGACCTGGGTAGGTCCAATCACACTCAATTTCAAATCACCACAAGTCCAAGGAGTGGTTGCATTGCCTTGCAGGACGATTCGATCTTTGAATCGCTTGTTAAGGTCCACATTCAACGCCTTTAGGTCAAGCCGTAACTGACGACCTTGTGCCACGCTAGAAAGGACAAGTTTAGATTCGCGCGGATCGAAGTGAGGTCCGGCCATCTCATCAAATACACTCGCCACCTGGGCGGCGGATGATTTGACCGTGCTCGATGTTTCTACACCAGTCTTTGCAATCATGTCAGAGAAGCTGTTGTGCCATGCGCGATCAATCTTAACAATCGGTTCATGTTCTTCATCGCGTGCCTCAATAAGTTCACTCGTAAGATCGAGCACGCCATCAATATGATCAGCATCAATATGACTGACCATCAACAAATCAATGCGAGGCGGATCCTCGCCGTCAGGTTCGAGAGCCAGCAGTTGATCACGAAGAGCTTGGTTGTACACACCAGACGGGCCACCGTCTATCAGAACTTTGGCACCATTGGCCAACAACATCAGCGAGTCCCCGTGCTTCGCCTTAATTGCACGTAGCATGAATTCAGACATAGCTCCCTCCTTTACACTGACTGTAGGGCGCGCAGCGCATCGACGAGTCCAGCCCCTTGGAAATACCGTTCACGGCCGAGATCGGTTGCCGTCTCACACAAAATCGACTTAATGCGCGCCGGCTTGCCGATAAGTTCGCCGTGCCGTGCCATCAACATGGCCGCGATGCCGCTCACATGTGGTGCGGCCATGCTCGTTCCGTCTTTATACTCTGAACGACCATTAGGTGTTGGCCCTTTGATCTTTTCACCTGGCGCCACGAGGTCAGGCTTCAGACGGCCGTCTCCAGTTGGACCACGACTCGAAAAATAACTTACTCCATATTCGTGCGGCCGCTTTCGGTGGGTCGCACCAACGGTAATGACATTCTCCGCATTGCCCGGATCCGTAATAGAGACAGTTTTATAGCTATCTGACGCCCGAATTTCCTCCGTATCTGTCATCTCAAAACCACGATTTCCTGCGGCAGCGACCATCACCATACCCAATGCAGAAGCCTCGTTACATTCATCACAAATCGGTGTCTGGCCGCAGGCAAATCGACGGACTTCATGAATAAGAGATAGACTCAAATTTGCACCGTGAACTTTCATAATGCCTGCACGAGAATTCATCCAGCGGAGGAATTGAATAGCTGCCAGCAGTTCGAATTCGTCTGTCAGGCCATCTTTCCGAAAAACTCGGACATCTATT
Source organism: Phascolosoma agassizii (assembly GCA_035593235.1). NCBI lineage: Eukaryota > Metazoa > Annelida > Sipuncula > Phascolosomatiformes > Phascolosomatidae > Phascolosoma > Phascolosoma agassizii. The sequence goes on along the minus strand of JAVJHY011063285.1, from coordinate 10,102 downwards.
AGATTGATATCAGGACAAATACCTCGCATGCGCCGAGTACGAAGCTTCAACGGCAAATTACGCTCACGTGGAATATCCTCTATCCAGTCTGCTCCGAGAATTCCAGCCACATGCGTACCATGATCGTTAGTCGGAGTCTGCGGATTATGTACGACAATTGCGCCTTCAAGATCTTCCCAGTCGATTTCTTTACCTTGCGCTATGCGCTGACGCAATCCTTTCAACAAGTCGCGCGCATCGCTCATCGTCTTTTTCGTCGGTTTAGTTTGGCCTGACACCCGCTGAGCAATCTCCTGCTCCATCCGAAGCAATCGGTTTCGAGCTGCTTTACTTTCCGCATCGACCTCGACATCGAAATCTAAAAGCTCTCGAAGGCGTGTAAAATCGAGCGTTTTAATTACCCGGCTGTGAAGCGCTTCAACAGGAAGATCCTCCGCAAGTTTTTGAATAGCTAGCGATTTAGATAACTGAAACTTCTGACGCTGTTGGAGTTCATGCTCTTCAGTTGTTAATGCGAACGCTGGATGTTTGCAATCAATTCCGCTGTCCAAAATAGCCCAGGTAATGTTGCGACAAGAGACATCAAATAAATGTCGGGCGGCGTCAGCTTTTACCGTCAGCGTGGACTTCCCAACTGCAAGTTGAACGGGCCTGTTCTTCGTAACTCGCCAAATGAGGCGATCACTGGAATTTTCATTATTCTCGAACCACCCTTGGTAGAGATGAACGAAAGCTTTAACGATTTCAGACCTTGTTTTCTTGGCTTCCATATGACGAACTTGAACTTTATCCATTCGGGCGTCAAGTTCATCGGTGGTCTCAATGCGGTCGGGGTCCTGGTCGGGGTCACGCGCCTTGAAATCTTTGTTCAATTTTGAACTGAGCGAATTATCTCCGATTAAAAATTCTGTTCCCTTTGTAAAACAATCTGCGATCAAACCGGCAATTCTTAAAAGCCAAATCAGATCTTGTGGCATTTCTCTAATATACCGCATGTGGGACTTCTTGCTCTTTGATGCTTTTTCCATGTGAGTGTCCGTGTCAATAGAGTGATCTATTTCACGGCGCATCAGCATCAATGCGTCGGTCATGTATTGCTCCCGCTTTCCAGTTCCATCGGGCTGTGGGAAGGTCGTCCAGTCAACGCGACTGTCATTTGTTGTATGATGCTCACGCTCAATTTTTAGCAGGAGGCCATGGGCATCCTGCCACCAACGTGTTAGTGGCAACACAACTCGCATCATTTCGTCGAAATATAACCTCGCCGCGATTTGGCCGGGGATGTAGCAAACACGAGCGTGTTTCCTCTCATTGTCACCAACTTTTGGCCGTGCCCTCCGCAACCTATTCAGCATGCTTCTCAGTTCTTTAGCTGCCTCTCCTGCGCCTTTTTCACTACGGGTCGTGAGGATCAGCTCTTGTTGGCTTCGAGGATTTCTGGCAAACGCGAGCCAGACGTTTGGGAGAATGGGGCTGTCTTGAGTGAATCGCACGCCACCTGGGGTCTCGAATATCAGATCATTTATGAACACTTGCCGCTTTTTTTCTAAATCCTTCAATTCTGCATCATTCATTTGGATCTCCTCTTAATCATCAGTATCTAAACTATCTCTCTACAGGACCTAAGGGACGTTACTTGGCTTATACGGCCCATACCCATGCGGAAAATCACCCTCAGGTGCATTCTTTCTTTGGGTCACACTTGGATCAATCTTTTCATTTCCATTTGTTGTTTTTCCAATATCACGAATATATTTGCCAAGTACGCGATAATACAGAGTCATAGAAATCCGTCTAGTTTAGACGCTCGCGTGGTCATGATTGACACGCTCTCCAGAAATCGTCACCCTCATTATGTTCCCTTATTCATGCAGATTTCTCTGGCGAGACTTCAGCTGTGCCACAGCACTCGCATGTCTGGCACCAGATGTATTGACCTCATTACAACTGTGCTCTCTCGAAAAAAGAATGCTAAAAGATTGGGAATCCCAAAACTTAGTTCTGTCGCAAATAGCGAAATTGTGAGAACCTAGACGAGTTTCCAGCTTGCCCAGCTTAGGAAACCCCAGTAAAATTAGCAATTTCTGTCTGCAAAATAAGGAAATTTAACCTTTCAATACCTTCAAAAACGCTATTTGCGACAGAGCCATTGTTTTAGTCTTTATGCCAGTGCACGTGGCTGATCAAAGCTTAATTGATAATGCCGTTCACCTTTGCGAATCACTCCGCGTGGAGGCTTCGGTTTATGACAAAAGCTGCTACGGATCGATCTCGACGTCCACGAACTCCACCTCATCTCGTAGCATCACTTTGTCGCCCTTGCCGCCCGACTCCAAATCAGTTCTGAATGGCTGGGGCTTATCGAGCCAACCCTTATCACCCACTTCTCGTGGAGTCGATTCGCCAGAGTACTTTTTTTTCACCGAGTAATTGAAGAGATCCTCTTCCGGGTCAAAATCTTGATCCGCTCGCTTCAGCTCCCTGAGATAGTTCTTCGTGTTGGACACGCGCTGTCCCAGTTCGGCAAGAAGCTCGGCATCTGGAATGGTGACGTACTGTTTCCGCTTGGTCGAGACAATACATTGGGCTTTTGGCTTCTTGCGCCCTTTGGGCCGCGGCAAAATGGCGTCTAAGATTTGATTGACTTCGTGTTCCGGACCTTCATGACGATTCCATGGAGTCGCATTCCGACTGCCGTGATGGCCGACTTTCAGGAAGTCGAGCGGCTTGGCAAGATGCTTCTTACGTTTGTGCCACATCACATTCCAGCTACCATTTTTCTTTCCATCTTTGAACTCGTGTTCCCACTCGATGTCGCCTATAAACAGGAGTCGACGCTTTCTCCATTTAATCAACAATACAGCTCCGGCGTTGTTTTGGATCGAAGAATCATTGACCGCGAAGGCGAGTCCGTTGGAGAGCAGACGGGACTGTAGGGTCCGGAAGTCAGCCTTGCTGATATTGGTAGGTCCTCTTGCATCGACTGGTCGCGAAGCTTTGCGGAACGAGTTAGCCGCATCCTGCATCCCACGCAGACTCTCGTCCACGTCCTCTCCAAGATAGTAGTGATCAATATCCTTCTCGGGGCCGAGCACGATGAGTTCGGTATCCTTGATCTCGATCCCGAAGTCCTCCGAAGTCAGACCAGCATAGACGTACTGCGGGTGGATCCCGTTGGCCTTGGGCAACGTCTCCGTCAGGGTCGTTGTTGCGCCCACATTACCAACTCCGTACATCCCGACAAGATCCTGCAGCTCAGGGCTGAAAGCAGCACCCGAATCGCTCAGCTGCTTCATGGCCTTCGTCGCAACGGAACTCAGCGCCATCGACCTTTGGGCCTGTGTGTGTGACTCGTCCATCGATGCAGGTAGCCAAATATGGCCGATCGCTATATTCTTGAAAAAAGCACTGTTGAATCCCTTAATGTGGTCTTCGTGTCGATGGGAAACGACGATCATGTCCAGTCGCTTCTTGCCAGAATCGTCACCTACGTCGGGAAGCATGTTTTGCTCCAGGTGCTTGATCGCTCCTCTCATGACGCCCGTGTTGGCGCCTTCCTTAGATCCACAATCGATGAGGATATGGAAGAAGTCCTCTCCAGCCGGAATCCGAACATAGATGCAATCACCACATCCGACGTTGTAGCTGCGAACTAAGAGCTTGGCTCCCATTGCCGGCCTCCTTGATAGTGATCAATATCTTCTCCGACAAGATTCAAATGCGGGGACAGCTCGAAACGCAGGAAGCCTTCTTCTTGGCGAACCGTCAACGATGGGATCTGCTTTCCAAGCAGACCCTTGCTGCTTCCCAGGGCAGCACCGACCTGGCCAGCTGCGATCCGCTTTGCCAAGTTCGAGAGAAAGTGCGCTTTGCGCTTCTTGCCTGCCGCAATTTCCTCTTGCCATGCTTTACTATCGCCACCCACAGTGCCCGGCTTACGGCTCCACGAGAGGACGTTTCCGTTGTCGTCAAATACCAATGCCCCACCACAGAGCATATTGGTCCACTGCCCAGCGTACGTACCGAAACGATCTCCTTCTAGCAGCACATCCTCCCGCCAGATGTAAATGAGAATAATCTGTCGAGGTAAGCGGCGAGCTTGACGAGTGCGTTTGTGAGCGTCATAGAGGTCCACAACAATCACATCCTGACCCGAGGGGATCAGTAAGTCATCGCGGTTGTCGTCGAGGAAGGTATACGCACTCGCGCGGGATCGAGAGATGCTGTCGATGTCGTGAAAGACTGTAACTCGCAAGCGGTCATAAAGATAGCGAGGTTCTCTTAATTCTTGCGCGTCCTTGGTCGTGAGGATTTTGCGTTTCACGAAGGCTTTCAACATCCGGTCGTAGTGCCCATATGGGTCCGTCGGATTCGAAAGGGCTTCGACCCTCAATACGGCCTTCGCATAATCACGGAAGGTGACGTCGGTCGGTGGCAATAAATCGAGCGGTTGAATTGCTGTGCGCTGCATGCGCTGGATGGCGTTCCAAAAAGCCTGTGGTGCAGTCTGTTGACGGTCCTTGATGTAATGTTCGGACAGAGCGAGCAGAATGTCGAACATTGCCCCCGTCAGTACTTGAGATACTTTGTGCGGTCCGTCACTGTCCTTGATTTCCGACATTTTCAACGAATCAAGAGCGGACCGCAGATAGGGCTGCCCCTGGACCGCCTCACCGAACTGCCTCGCGATACTCGAGAGATGCTCCGCGTCGGAAAGATTTCCGCCAGATGTCTTAGCAATCTTTCGGCGGAAGTCGTTGTTGCGAAGCAAAATCAGGATAGAGGTCAAGTCACCTACAAACTCGTGGAACGCGCCAGTCTCGACGAGACTGCTTTCGAAGAGATGTGGCCGGATTCCATCGAGGACAGCGTGACCGAATTCATGGTTGACGATATCCGCAGAAAGGCAGGTATAGACTCGCTTGCCTTCGTGATCAAAGTAGTAAAACTGAAGTGACTTGCTGGTACGATCGTAGAAAGCATTCTGACCATATCCGGCATGAGGCACAACGATGAGGCGGTTGCCCTCGAAGCCAAATGGAATCGAACGCCCCAAGCCATTACCGTCTTCGAAGAACGCGAGCGCCCGTTGCAGAAGGGCCCAAACATTGACTTGATGAAACTGCAGGGGTTCGACGTTGTTTTCATCTAAGAGATAGCCTTCGGGGTCCTCGAAAGCTTGGTCGATCTCGTTCCATTTGGCGGATGGTGCCAGAAATTCAGAGTCGCCACTATAATCGACAATCGCAAAACGCGAACTGGTCGGACCATCTGCAAGTCCCGGCTCCCATTTCACAGAGATCTCTTGGAGACCATACTTCGGATCCAGCTTAGCCACAAGTGGATCCTGAATGTATACCGTGAACGGAATCTGCAGTCGCAGTTCCTCCTCCGCGCCCAAGCTGAGGTAGCGAGAAGCCGCATACAGGCTAATTCGAGTTTTCTTCGTTGTATCCCTTGGACTCCCCATATCTCCTCCCTGAGATAAATTTTTTCACATTATCTTTCTACAAACAGAGTGGAACGGATTCCCACTCTCCGCTTAGACACACACGGATTCCTTCCACACCAGGAACGATCGCGTCCGCCGCAACCGACAGTTCACCATCGGCATAATAGTGCCAGCCAAAGCGAAACAGATTCTGCGTGCGGCAGTGAAGTGTGAGAAATTGTTGAGGCTGTTGAGCTGGAGCAAAGCCATGCATGTGAAATTCTTGCTGGCGCGCTGACTGATGTGAGAATTTCCCTCGGTTATTGGCGTGGACGGTAGTAATTGTTCGACCGTTGGCATGACCTCGCGGTAGGCCGCTTTAGAACTACGGAGTTTCCCCGTGAAAAGCTGTCGAGGTTCACCCATGCGTGCAGGAATCAAGTGAAAAAAACAACTGGTGTCCTTCTCGTTCCGTCGCCGCTGCACCAGAATCTCGCTAGCTTCTAGGCCTTGATCGCGCGCACGCCAGAGATACAGCCGTTCCCATTGTCTACTGATGACCACTTCGTCGGAATGCCGCACATCGTCCAAACGCCCTTGCCGCTTCTTCAATTTCCGAACATAGGCCAGGGCAAGATTCAGGCACCAGCGCCTTATCGACTCGCAAGTCACGAGGATGCCATGTCCGGCAAGGAGTTCTTTAACCTCGCGGAAGCTCAGACAGAATCGATGGTACAGCCAGACTGCATAACTAAAAATTTCATAGGAAAAACGATGGCATGGGTAGCTGAAGACTGTATTTTTCATCACTTCGGCCTGTCAAACTCAAGTTAATTTGACAATACTCCTAAATAATTTCTCTTGCTACGATATCTCTAGCCTTCACGACATCATGGAAGCAGTAAAGATAAGCTCGAATAACTTCAACATACAAAATTCGACACTTTTGCATTTTTTATTGAAATCCAGGGCAATTGGGCTCCGGGTACGGCATTATCAATTTATTTCGACCTAGGATCGCTTTGTACCTGAAGTCGAAAATCCAATACCATATAACTCAATAGATACTAATCAAGTGCATTGTTTTTCTGCGTCCCATTTTCTTTGTATTGACGATACACATAAAGACATTAGGAAATTTTTTGAAATAAATCTAGCTCTTTTTTTCTTGAAACAACTCACAAGATTCTCATTAACATGAATTTGAATAACGCATTTCGTCATGAAACTTTTTAAGCCTCCGGGTAGAGCCATCAAAAGCTCCCAATTCCCTGTTCTTGAATAATATCTGCGAAAGGTAAACCGCTAAATGCCCCTATTTTATTGAGTGTGAGCCTCCTTCAGTCAAAAATTTCTATTCAAAGAAAATTCTTAAAATTAAGGCTTGAATAATCAATAAGTTAGAAATTCACCAATGCCTATTTTTACTATTTGCGTTATTGGCCTTTAACTCTAGGCCATCACCATTAGCTGCCATTCTGCTCACCACCATGATCAGCAGCGTAACCTGTCTTCGGCGCAGTTTCCCCATCACCTGCCCACCACATCGCATGGTGGCAATCTGTTGGCAGTCTATTCTCGTGTGCTTGCATTCTTATCATTGAGCTGGCGTTACAGCCTCAGTCTTATCATCCACGTCACAATCATAGCCATCGACAAGGGCCTTCTTGATGGCACATTCATCTACCTTTGAGGGATCCCATTCGGAGTGTGGAACCTGTAGCACTGGAAACGATTTCGTTCCTATAAATGTTAGAAACTTCTCTGCGGTTTCCTTCTGAATTAATTCCAGCAATTCCGCTGATGTTTCCTTATGGCCTGTACCGAGCGAAGCCTTTGCTTCTTTCTCTTTCTCTTTCTTTTCCTTTGGACACGCCTCGTGCCTAGCCGTATTGCTTATTTTTTGCGCTTTACACACTGCTTTCATCACAGCTGCATTGGCTACGAAATATCCATGGTTTTCCAAGACTTCCCTCTCCACCTCATTAAATTCGTTGAAATCTGTTCGAATATAGGATAGGAAATTGGCAGCCAATTCATCCGAATAACCAGATGACCTACCTCCACCATCGCTGATACCTCCAAAAACTGGTGTAAGCGTAGAATTCATAAACAGCATACGCTTACGCACAGCCGCAGCCTGTTCGCTCATAATTCCACTCCACCGGGCTAACCGCCATGTAAAGCCTTGGTCAGGTTGAGCATTCAGCGTCATGCCACCGTCGGAAACAAAAACAAACTCTCGATCCTTCCAGATTGGCTCCAAAGCAAGATTGTCATAGACTCCTCCATCACTTAAACGAAGATCGTCCATCCCCTCTTTCCATGCTTGAGTTTTCAAACACGCCTGATCAGTAGGTTGGGCAACCGAATGTGGACCAGATGGCGTTGGGTCATCTGCCCTAAACCAAGTATATCCCTTAAACTCTTCTTTTTCGTGCTCCACATTCATCGGTTGTAGTACTGGGGGAAACGCTGCTGAGGCAGCTACTGCTCGCCCCAGGGACCAATCGCCTGGAACCGGAACGAGATACCCCGTTCGATAACTCCCCATTCGCCACTTGCGCATTTCCCAATTGGCGCCAAAGCTCAGTTCAGTTGCATTGAAAACAAAATCTGGCTTGTTCGGTAAATCCTTAAGCTTTAGCTCACTTAAACCCTCTTCAATCCGCTCGGCTAATGCATTGATAGCCGTCGTACTACTGAACCAGTTCCAGGGAAGCAGATACCGCTTGAGAATAGGGCCTGTGCGAATGTCATTCGAGGTAAAGGCTCGCAAGGGTTTGGCAATATGTTCTTCCCAGTCTGAGGGAGAAATCGCTCGATCAAGAGACCCTCCGTTTTTTGCAATATATGTGGCAAGTTGAGCCGAAGTCAGACTTCCTCCCGACACTGACGCGATTTCATCCATTTTATGCAGCAATCCCAACTCATTGAGCCGCCTTAAAGCTCCGAGATGAAATAACGTCGCTCGATAGCCCCCACCTGATAAAGCCAACCCTGCACCCTGAGGAGTAGCTTTCTCGTACTTAGCTTTACACGATGCTTTGTGAGGAACACGATCAACATAGGCATTTTTTGTACAGGCACTTGTGACCATGATCACCGTCAGTATGAGTATCCCGTTGCTCCATAGACGTTGCTTCATCACCATATCCTCCCTTTCTCCATGTCTTGATTGATGGGTTTCAACCAACTGACATTGAGCACCACTGCTGTTTATACATCGTAGAACTTGATCTCGCGATTTCTCTGGAATTTCATTCACATCCGATTTCTCGCGTCAGGACAGCACCCAGGATCTCCTGAAACAGGGTGATGAGCTTGCTCAAGGGTATTATCAACCGAAGACCATGAACGCAAGACTCACCGAATTCAATCCATTTACGTTTTATGGCGCAGAGTTACCTCAATCTCACACGCGATCTGCACTCATTTCAGTGCCAGAGGCAGAGATTGGATGCCGGGTTTTAGATCAACCCACTTGCCGCTCGAAATCACTTTGCCGCCTTTCTTGGCGTGAGCTTCCAACTTCACGTTGCCTGGAGCGAGGCGTTCAATGGCAAACGACTTCTTCGCAGTGGTAATTTTCTCATCATTGTCGACCAAAACCGTGACGGTATCGTCAAAATCGCCTTCAATCGAAATATTCAATAGAGCCGGTTTTGATGATTCCGCGGCGGCTTTTGCGGCTTCCTCAGCCGCCGCCTGCGCAGCCTTGGCAGCCTCTACCGCTATATCTGCAGCATCCTTATGCTCTTTCACTGCTTTCTCAACTTCAACCTGGGTGCTGGCGCTGCCTTCATTCGCGAGGGCATCAAGTTCCGAGAGTGATGCGTTGAATTCGGTCTGCCATTGGCCTAATTCGTCGCTTACCAATTTTCCTAGATCGTTACAGAAGGCCTCAGAAAGTGCGATGACACGATCACGTACAGCGGTCTTAGCACCCTCATCACTTGCATCAACCATCTTCTCCTTTAGGGTCTCCTTGAGAAAGGCAAACTCCAGCTTTGTCCACAGGTCGCGTATGGCGAGTGTTATTCCGAGGTAGCGAAAATAACTGCTGCTAGTATCGCTCGTTTTTTCAATGAGACTAACCACACCCATCACGCCATAGAGCAACAGCGCAATCGAAAACAACCAAATATCGAGCTTTAAAGATTCGCCAAGCCCCGTGATGCGAAGCACAGTTGCAATAGCCGTAAACAGCCCAGCACCTGCTGCAAGCCAGAGTAAGGAGGCCCGCATTTTGTTGGCCAAGCTTTGTTTACGTAAATTGTCATAGAAATTGAACCGCTGGTCCTTGAGACTCTTGAGATCCCCGGCAATTCGATTAATGAATGGAATCAGCTCAAGATTTTGATATTGACTGCGATCAAATTCGATCGGCCAAAGTGTCCCGCTTTTCGTACCACTTTTATTTAGCATTACTCCTCCTCGAACTGCCATTATTAACTGACGACAACCTGAGAGTTCGGAAACTTATTCCCTAGTAACTGAATGGATGATAGTCAAGTCCATGGTCGTGCTGTGGCTCTTTTTCCATCAATTACCCATACCCGAACAGACATTAGGAAAAATATTGAAATAAATCTATAGCTATTCCAATTAAGTTCCAATGTATGTATAATTTCGAATACGATGGCCTACAGTCTTGATTTGCGGAAACGG